>APFE031514641.1:0-106425 GCA_000404065.3 Pinus taeda | reverse complement strand
AACAAGGCGGATAAAGTTCATTTTGGCAACAGGGGAGAAGGTTTCAGTGTAGTCAATGCCTTCAACCTGTGAAAAACCCTTAGCAACAAGACGAGCTATATGTTTATCAACTTTCCCATCTGGTCCATACTTGGCTCTGTAAACCCATTTACATCTAACAAGTTTGCGTCCCTTTGGTAGAGGAACAAGATCCCATGTATCATTTGCCAACAATGAATTATATTCTTCATTCATAGCTGCTTCCCAATGTGGATGGCCTGAAGCTTCTGCAAAAGTGTCAGGATTATGATTTACTGGAGCTTGAGCCAGTAAAGAAGAGGCTCTTTCAAACTGAGAACGTGTATGTCGTTGATCTGTAGGATCACCAGCAAGATCACCTGCTGCATCCCAAGTAGCACGGACCCATCTTGGAAGTTGAGGATCCTGAGAAGGTGGGGGAGGATTGTCATCCTCACTTTCATCATCTGAAGAAGAAATGTTTTCAAAAGTAGAAGAGATAGGAAAAGGTGGCACATCCGCTGAACTAGGCTCGCAGGCCGATTTATTTTCATCAAATTTTTACATCTCTTCTAATGATAACATTTTTGGACTTAAATGGAATAAGTCTATAACCTTTTACATCTTCAGAATATCCAACAAAAGTACATTTATCACTCTTAGGTTCTAAAGCTTTATGCTTTTCATCTGGAATATGGGCCCAAGCTTCACTTCCAAAAACACGAAAGTGACTTACATCTGGGTTAATGGAACTCCAAGCTTCTTCTGGAGTGATATTCTTTAGAACCTTAGTAGGAGTGCGATTTATTATATAATTTGCACAATTAATTGCTTCGGCCCAAAAACTAAGACTGAGTCCTTTAGATTGCAGCATACAATAGCCATTTCCTTTAAGGTGCGATTTTTCCTTTCAGCTACACCATTTTGTTCTGGAGTGTATGGAACAGTATGTTGCATTTGAATTCCATTTTCGGTGCAAAAGTTGATGAATGTGTTTTTAACATATTCTCCACCATTATCAGTTCTTAGCTTAAGAATTTGATGTCCAGATTGTTTTTCAAAAAAGGCTTTGAAGGCCAAAAATGTGTTAAATACTTCGCTCTTGAGTTTTAAGAAGTATACCCAAGTGCGTCTGGAGAAATCATCAATGAAAGTTAAGAAATACTTGCAGCCAGAGAATGAAACAACAGGAAGTGGACCACATAAATCACTGTGCACAAGCTGTAAAGGGGCTGAGGCGTGCCAAGAGGCACGTTTTTCAAAACTGTCCCGATGATGTTTTCCGAGTACACATCCGGAACAAACACCATTTCTGCAAGATACCATAGGAAGACCTGTCACCATATTTTCTTTACATAGATGCTGAAGGGAGCGATAGTTTAAGTGACCAAATCGCTCATGCCAAAGTTTGCTCACTTCATCATTATGAGCAACAAATACTGGAGGAAGATTTGATGACCCAAAGTTGTGAAACTTGTACAACCTTGTGGAATCATCAGCAATACCAGTAGCTAGAATCTGTTTAGAATCTCTTAGATCCTTGATTACAACATCATGAGGTGAAAATTCAACAATTTTACCTTCACCTGAATGAGTTATCTGATATACAGATAGAAGGTTGCTGGATAAGGTTGGAACACATAATACATCATTAAACTGACCATTGTCTAGATGAACAGTTCCAGTCCCTACAACACTAAGAGATCTATCATCACCAACATATATATTTTTGATGTTACAATCATTTAAAGAAGAAAACATGGCTTTATTTTTGGCCATGTGATAAGAAGCTCCAAAATCAATGAGCCACTCATGAGAATGAGAGGAAGAAGATACATTTAGTGCATAGCCAGACCGAGATGCTTGACAACCACATGCAGAAAGTGCATTCCTGAAGATAAATTTGAAGAGTGCTCCAAATGGATGTTATGCTTCTTCATTGCTGCTTCCAAGGCTTCCATCTTCTTAAAGCATTTAGATTCTAAGTGGCCATCTCGATTACAAAAGTTGCAATGTCTATCAGTCTTCTTGCCTTTGTTTTATTTGCCTTATCATTCTGGTGAAATGATTTTTCATTTTGAGGCTGAAATTGCTTAGGACCCTTGTTTGGTTTAGGACCATTCTTTTTAGGATATGACTTCTTAGGATTCTTTGAGTTTGGTTGCTGCTGGGCGATTAACGCTTTCTTAGAAGAGTTTCCAAGATTAAGAAGACCAAGGTGTAAGAGTTTTTCTTGTTCTCTTATTAAAGAATCACAAAAAGCATCAAAGGAAGGGGGCTTGTAGTCATGTCCTTGAGAAATGAAGGCTTCTCTTGTAGAATGGAAGGTGGAAACAAACACAGAGTAGGCTGGTCCCAACTTAGTAAGAATGCAATAGATAAGGGCACTATCTTCTTTCTTAACTTTAACACCTTCCAAGAGAAGTCTAATGGTCTTGAACTTGGACAAGAAATCTTCAATGCAAGAAAAATCATTAGGGTTTAATGTAAGCAACTCATTTTCAAGCTGATGGGCTCTAAGTTCATTTTTTATTCCAAAAACTTTAGTAATCTGCTCCATTGCTTTATCAGGAGTATCAAGTTCAGCAATATGGAATCTAAGATCGGGAGAGATAGACATCCCTATCAACCCACGTGCTTGATCTTGTCTATTTTCCCATTTGCCTGCTTTCTCTTCATCTTTTGGCTTGGTTTCTTGGCCTGTGGCGATTCGGTAAAGACCTTTACTTCTAAGTAAATCCACAACGTAGGACCACCATTGGAAGTAGTTGGTGCTGTCAAGGATAACTTGGCATGAACTTTCCATTTTTTGACAGAAACTGAAGCTAGATATGCTGAAACTAAGTTTTCCAATGGAAAGAGCTCGAAAAATTAGGCTGGTTCAAAAAAAACGGTTCTGAAAACGTCTTCCGGATGAAGAAGTTATGACCTTTTTTAAAAAGAGTTGATGAAGGCACCGGCAAAGTGCAGGAATGTGCGGAAATGAAAAAAAACGCTCATTTTTTTTCAACAAAAAGGAGATTTGAACCCAAGACCTCTACTCTCTTAAATTAGCTTTGAACCAAGTGAGCTATACAAAAAGATAGAGAGAGAGAGAGGGGGGGGGCTTTGTTTTCTTTTAGTCACGGATGCTTTGGATTGCCTGCTTGCTTGAGAAAGCTCTTTTTTCCTACAAAACAAAAACACAAAACCCAACACGAATATGCAAAAAAAACAAGCCTTACGGCTTAAAGTTAGCTTTACCCAGAAACTAAATATTTTCCTCAATGCTTCTGATTTTCCGAGATCACACTAAGGTGCAGGGAAAAGAGCATACGCATGAGAAAAATTCTTCCTTTCTGTTTCTGATTTGCCCAGATTGCACAGAGTCGTAGGGCAAAGAGCATACGCAGAAATGAAAGGTATAGATCCGGAAGAAAAAAAAATAGCTAAATAAACCGAAACCGAAATAAACAGAGAGAAAATAACAGTAAACTGCAAATAAACACTGTATACCTCCAGATCTTAAAAATGACGCAGATAGGGCTACCGGAAACCTTTTCGCGTGAAACGAAAGGGGTTCCTCACTGGAACAGATGCTCCCAACACAACAGAGCAGTCCTCTCGGCCCGAAAGCAGTCAGAAACAGTAGATCTAGGAAACGACAGCCGCATGCAGTTCTACTGGCTTCAGATTTGGATCACCAACGGACGCGGACCTCAAATAGCTCTGATACCATGTAGGAATTTACAGGGTAAGTTCCTCAGACAGAACACCAAAAGGACACCGCTCACAAACAGATCACAGATCAATACACCAGTATTTTGACGTGGTTAAAACCCTCAGAGAGGGAAACAGTCCACGGCCTGCGCCAACGTGGCTACTACAGGCAATTTATTAATAAAAGAATGAAAATTTACATAAGCTTCTCTCATGCACGGTTAACCTACAAATGACCCTCCATGCGCTTTAAATAGAATTCATGGACCAATCGGGTGTCAAGCCACGGATCAAGTGTCGGTAATACCGAGGAGAGAATGAACCGTCGGATCACTACATATCGTGACCGTCGGATTGTAAGTTACAAATGTACATAGTAAAGAAACACACTTTACCTAACTCTATACTAGACCAAGTTATACTTAACTATTCCTACGTGTCGGAATATCCTAACAGCATCAACATCAGAGATCATCACAGGTACCTCAGCAACAACAACAACAACAACACCAGGCAACACTACTACTATGAGTATAGAACAACTGATAAAAGCCATGGAAGAATTAAAGCTGCAAGTGTCAGAGCTGAAGCAAGTAAAAAAAAAATTGGCAAAAGTTGAATAGAGTTATGATAAATCCAAGATGAATGTGGCAGAGAAAACAAGGGAGATCAAAACATTGGAGAACAAGGTGAGAGCATTAGAAAAAGATCTCTCTCTAAATAAAACTCTAGCAGAAATCAGGGGAATTTTGTGGACCAACATCACTCAATCCCTTAGTGATGCATGGAGATCTATCCAAACCATTTATGAGCAGATTGACTTGATAATAGTGGCCCAAATGGAGATTCAAAAAACAAGGGCTTTATTGGGACAGATGCTTGAGCAAGCTAACCGGATAATATATTTTTTGAACACCAAGACAAGTGAAGATCTGGAAGCACTAGAAATCAGAGACAAAACAAGCACCATTCTAGACATCAAGAGAGTTCTAACCATGAGAACTCTAATGCAAAATTTGGAAAGAAGATGCTAGGACATGCAGGTAGAGATTAATTCTTTCACAGAAAAGTTTACAGTCTTGCATGAAAAAGGTTTGCCAAGTCCTTTGGGAAGTAATGATCATTTGATGAAACACAAAGACTATGTACATAAATTGAATACATATGTTGTTGATCAAGTCAATACATCATCAAGTACTTCAGGAGGAAAAGCACTCCCCTCAGGCCAAAGTCTCTATGATAAGTTGGATAATTTATTTTATATTGAACATGAAGTGAAACATCTGTTTCATCTCCGACCCAATTTTGTTAGATATACAGAAGCTGATGAAACCCTGAGGAAGCTTCAAAGACATAAATTACTAGGATTGGAGTGGTGACAAAGTATGTTAGAGATCCTATAAACTTATCTTTGGTCAATTGAAAATTTTGGGACCATCTACTAAAATGCGGAGAACAAAAATGAATCCGAGTCATGCGGGTCAAAGCGCAGGACATCAGGGTCAAAGAAATTCCGGCCAAGGTAGAATAACCAGCACAGAGTATTAGTAGAAGACGGTAGTGAACCGACTTGCAGCACCTACCTCCAGTACATCTCATAAAGACGGAATAGCCAACACATCATCAATTTATTGCGTCAATTTATTGTTCCCCTGTTTTTGAGATGTCTGTCTCTGTCTTTGTAAAACGCATTAATCATCATCAGATTATATCTTCTTCAGATATTTTGTAAGATATTTCATATTTTTGTACAAATAACCCCCCAGGAGAAGTATTGGGGGTTGTTTGTTGGTTGATGGGAATTCATAGCTTCTGAATGTAATACTGAAGTTTTATGGAATAAAGGGCTATTGGAACCATTTTTGTCTGGCTTACTGAATGAGGAATTGACACTGAGGACCATGTTACAGAATTCTTAAATCATCTTATGGATCAATAAGTCTCTCATAACTTGTGTTTTACAGTTTCTATGTTTATTATGTCATCTATGTTTAATGTTCTCAATAATAAAGAAAAAGAATAATTCAGAATTTGCTTAACTGCACCCTGTCTTCAATCTTTGTTATTTTCTATGTTTTCTTCAGAATTAGCATAAACAATGAATTCTTAATTGCTCCTGTTTCCCCTGATTCTTTCACCCTGAATACTTGCCGAGGAATTCTTAATTTCTCCTCAACAACAATCAGCCATTTTCCCTCTATCAACATGAAGGATTCTTAACTGCCCTTCACCCAATTGACTCCATTCTATCTGATTCCAGCCTATAAATTGTCCCATATTTGAGTAACTTGCTCTGTGATACCTCCTTTGTTAAGAAACCTGATCCAGGAAGCTATCCTTCTTTGACTCCATCATGCCCAATGGACTGAAACTTTTCAGTTTTACCTCACTGTTCTATTGAATCTCCATCCCTCCAACCAAACTCAAAACAAAACCCTTGCACCTCATAGCTAGCCTAATATACCTCAAAACAAAGCTAAATCATAAAGAGAGAGCCCTCTTTGGATGCAGATTGGCTAGAATCTGTATCTAAAAGATTGGTCTGTGGTTACCTCGGCCATATTCCCTTTCTTACAACTTTAGGGAACAACCTAAGTGATAACACCATCCATGTCATGGCCATAGACATGGCCGACTCTTCGAAAAGATAAGGAATTCTAGTCAATGCAACCACAACAAGAGTTGCCACCATGATGATGAATAAAAGGAGGATGGGACAAGAAACTTCGTTATGATCCATTTCTCTTTCTCCGAAAATCAAGCGGCCTTCAAAGTTCAATGAGTTGTGCTCTTCGCTATGTTCGTATATAAAGGGAGAGCAAAAAGGTAAAGACAGAAATGGGCGTATGCAGTGAGGGGTAGAGAGGTCAAAGTCTTGACTCTGGGGCGGTGGTCATGGAGGAATTAGAGATGTCGTGAATGATTTGGAAACGATACAACTGACACATCGTATTCATGTATATATCTAAGGCAGATAAGAATTAGAAAATCAATTAAATTCCATTATATTTCATTGAACGGATATATTGTTTATTTTGCAACCTATATTATCAACCTCTTGGGTAAAACTCATATTTTCCTTTTATTACTTATGGAAATTTCTTTTACAATTTCTTATGAAAAATGTGGTGTATTGATTTAATTATATTTTTAAATGAAATTTCTCGACTTCATAATTATAACTGGTTTTTTTTAATTTATATTAAAATATTTTTTAATATTTGTAATCCATGCTTTGTTATTAAAAATACAGTTATTTATATATTATAATATTTTGTTATTAAAACTAAAGACACGATTAGGCAAGATTGTGCCGTGGCCCTGAGGAGAGCAAAACCTCCCCGGAGTAATATCAGTAAGGCTGAGTTTGAGGCTCTAAATACCTTAAACCAAAATCATGATGTCGTAGTCTTGAAAGCGGATAAAGGAGGGGCTGCCGTCATCCTTGACAGAGAGGATTACAGAAACAAGATGTTAGATCATCTTTGCAAGAGTGGAAGCTATAGAAAGCTTTCTAAAAATCCTCTTAAGAAGTTTTCTAGAGCAGTAGCTCTTGCGATCAAGTCTTGTAATTCCACTAATCCTTTATCCCTGAAACTCATTGAGATCAACCCCATTACACCTAGGATCTATGGGCTTCCAAAGTTCCACAAGGAGGGGGTTCCCTTGAGACCCATTGTCAATACCATAGGTGGTGCTATTTACCTCTTTTCCAAATTCCTCGCCTTGAAGCTTAGACCCTTGGTTGGTCACACTGAATCTTTCATCAAAGACTCTGCATAATTTGTTGATGATCTTAAGAGAATTAAGCTTGAACCCGAGGACATTATGGTAAGTTTCGACGTGGTCTCCCTATACACTTGTATTCCCATCAATGAGGCCATGGAGCTTGTCAACAAGCTTACTGACCTTGAGACTGCTTGGTTAGTTGGGTTGTGCCTTACTTCCACCTTTTTTAGCTTCGAAGGAGAGATCTATGAGCAAACTTGTGGGGTTGCCATGGGCTCCCCCCTGTCCCCTGTTGTCGCTAATCTTTTTATGGAGGATTTCGAGTCCAAAGCTTTGGCCTCTGCCCCTCTCTTACTGAAGCTATGGAAGATATTTGTAGATGACACAGGTGTCATTTGGTCTCATGGTCATGATGACTTGGATCTTTTCTTCCATCATCTCAATAATCAATCCTTCGCCATTAAATTCACTATGGAAAAGGAAGTCAATGGTTTTCTTCCGTTCTTGGATGTTCTCATTTCTAATAATATGGATGCTTCCTTTTCCCACCAAGTTTTTCAAAAGAAGACTCATACTGATCAATATCTCCATGCTAGCTCCCATCATTTCCCTACTCAGAAGTTGGGCGTTCTCAGCACGCTTGCTACCTGTGCTTTAAGAATATCTGATGAAAAGAGCTTGGAAAAGGAGAAGGCTCATCTCCTAGATGTCTTTGTTAAAAATGGTTACAGTAGACACTTGGGTCAGAAAGCCTTCCGTAAAGCTCAAAAGGAGCCTTCAGTCTGAAAAGATCCTAAAGATCGGGTCATGGGGGTTCACCTACCTTATATCCAAGGGACCACTGACAGGATTGCCAGGATTCTTAAGAAGCACAATGTCCCCGCGACCTTTAGACCTCTTAATACCATCTGTAGCTCCCTGAGATCTGTAAAATATCTTGTCGACCATAAAGACATGAAGGGTGTCTATGTCATTCCCTGTTCCTGTGGGACATCATACATTAGTGAGACTAGTTGTTCTATTAATCAAAGGATTAATGAGTACTTGACAGACTTAAAGCATGGAAGGGCCAAGTCCTCGGCCCTTGCAGAGCAGGTCGAGAAGACTAAACATCATGTTTGTATAAAAGAGGCTCGTGTCATTGCAAAAGTTGTGCAGTTTCACCATCGAAAATTTAGAGAGGCGCTTGAAATCGCGAAAAGGCCCCTTGAAATCGAGAAAAGGCCTAATAATCTTAATAGGGATGACGGCTGGAAGATTAGTAGTTGCTGGATCCCAGCCCTGTCTTCCTAACCTCTTCATCCCTGCTTTCCTTTGTTTCGTGTCATCTTTCATCCTCCCTTGATTAGGTTTGAATTATATTGTATTACTCGTTAATATAATTAATAATAAATGAATCTTGCTCCCTCAGCCAATTTTCCTAGAAAAGGAAATTATCCTTATAATAAAGGTTATAACATTAACAATTATAAAATGTGGCCCTAGTAATAATATTAGTCTTTTAATAAAATTATTTAGATTATAAGTTAGGATTATTAGTTAAAAGTTATTAATAATAGTAATATTACTATTATTACTATATCATATTAGTATTACTTTATCATAATATAATATTAGTATTAATAATATTAATATTATTTACTATTAGTATTAATAATATTGATATTATCTATTAAAAATAAAATAAATAAATAAATAGAAATAATAAATAAATAAAGTACTATTAGTAATTTTCTTAATTTCAATTATATTCTAAATTTAAATCTTACTTTTTAGAATATATTTAATAATAATATTTTTAATATTTTTATTAGACAACGGACAATTGGAAATTTGAGATTTACCATAAGACTAAGATCGTTATTATTACTATATTTATTTCTGTTAATTTATATGAATAATATTACTAACAATATAAATAATTTAAATAATAAAATAAAATACCTTGATCCCTCCCCCTGGGCCTTGGTCAAACCTAGCCGTTAGAGGTCCTGTTTATCTGTTACTCAATAAAATATCGTTGTTGGATTGGCCTGCTATCCCTATTTAACTTATCACTCAGATTGGATCTTCAACTTGTCCTGACGATGAACCACACTGGTTGGTTCGAAACGCGTCGACAAATGATTTTTTATGTGATTTTGCCAAAATTATTCTCACAAACATATTATGGATCACAGAAGTCTAAATTCTATAATATAGTTACTTACATATTATAATATTTTATTATTATTTGTGTATGTTTGGAAATATCTTTTTTTCTATTAATCATATCTAAGGTAGGTTAAAAATATATGTCCAGTGACATCAACCTTCCCGAAGGAAACCAGGTCTATTGGCCACCGATCAGCATCATATGCCATCCAAAACATAAACAGTTTGAGCATGTCCATCCAAGCTATATAAGCTACTATGTCTACTATATATTTAAACTTACAAAGGACAATGTAGATTCTATCCAACCAAATCATTGTAACAAAACATAAAAAAAAAACTCATGAGGTTCATAACTTCTCGACAGTCAATCATCTGACGATTTTATGGGAGTCGGGTCCTTGACAATCGACCCTGGCATTTCGTTTTGTTTCAGGCTTTATAGTTGTTTTTCCATGTGGCCAAGGAGGAAATTCTAGTGGTACTGCTGCACTTGTACTGCCTGGATCTCCCATTGAATATCTTTTAGGCTAGGCCCCTCTTGCTAGGTTGGCGGCGGCTCCTCCAAATTCCTAGTAGCTATCATTTCTTTTGCCAATAAATTCTTCATGACCTAGTGGAGTTGAAATGATTGTTTAAAGAGTGTTTTCCTACCTCGAGTGTGTCGAAGGTCCAAAATCAAGGGTTCCCAATCCTTTGTTGAAGGTGACATTGTCGTAGCCTTAGCGTTCAATTCCACCTCCCATGGCAAAATTTGGGACTTCACCTATGCTAGGGTGCCCCCACTGTATGCATGCATGAGGTTTCGCATGTTATCCTCCCCGGTTGTCTTTCCTCTCTTCTGCTGGGTCTTGTTGTTCGAGGCCAACAACGTTTTCCCTTTGTTGTTGTTCTATTTACAGTTGTGACAGTGGCCTCTTTTCCCCAGCCCCGCCTCTTCCTTCACCATGTTGCCTTCAACTATAATTTCCTTTGACTGTGGAACCTCCCGACCTCTTGCCTTAGCATGGAGCAGAAGTGCCAGAGTCGGAGGGAGAAGTAATTTAGACAAACCTGAAAGAGTAATGTATGTAAAAGAATTAAAAACAAGCATCCAAATGTTGTTATTTCCATCCATCCATTCCCTATGGAATGTAGTTATTGTGTTGTGTTTCATGGTCTGAGGAGTGAAACCCAATTTCCCCCCAACCCCCTCATCATTTTCCTTCATCCTCTCAGTTCCCAGACTTAGGTGAATTCCCTCCCCCTGACTCTTTATTTTCCCCAGGTCTAGCCAGTCCTCTAGCTCCAAGAATTAAGCCCCGCCATAATAGAATTGACAAACACATAGGTGTTGGGATGCTCTAAGTCCCCATTCATGCCTCTTTGGGCCAAGGTTTTTCCTAAAGACCAGACCTTGGCTAAATTGATAGACCCACCGATGTCTAATGACCTTGACTCCCCATTCATGCCCCTTTGAACCAGCAAATTTCCAGAAGGCCCGACCATGATGGTATTGACAGACATACTAGAAAAGGGTGTGTCCAAACTTGACTGCATTCCCTCCCTCTGGCTCTCTATTCTACCGAAGGCACAGCTAGGCCTCTGGCTCCAAGAATTAAACCACGTTGTAATGGAATTGGAAAACGCACAGGTATTAGGGTCCCCTGAATCCCCATTCATACCCCAATGGGCCAAGGATTTGTCAGGAGACCAAGCTATGGAAAAATTGCTAGACACACCAATTTTTGGGGGCCACGACTCCCCATTCCTACCCCGTTGGACTAGAAGCTTACCCAAAGACTAGACTATAACTGACTGAACAAACACACTGGTAATATGTATCCTGGACTCCCCATTCTTTATTCTCAAGCCCAGAATTTTTTCAACCGACAGAAAGCTCTCATAACTGCCTCGATCCCATCCAAGTCTCAGACACCTAGATCTAAAGGGTGCAAGAACAAAATTTTCAACCCGAATGACGAGAGCAGACCCAAACCCTCCATGCATGCCCCTTTGAGCTAAAAAATTTCCTTATAACACTGAATTGAAATTCCAGACATCAACAGTGGTATACTCAACTAAATTCTACCAAAAACATGTAGAACAATCACCCATCCCTACAAATCTAGCCTCCTTTCTTGCAGTATAGTCTCCATTATTAGAACGAAGAAGGCCTGAAATACATGCCAGTGACCTTGTCTGGTCGAAGCTCTGTTGGTGTCATCTTGTTGATGACATCAGTCTCTACTCCTGTGAGCGAATTCCACCACCCTACTACCGGTCTTTACTCTTGTAGGCGAGCTCCACCACTGACCATGCATGCATACAATGATGACCCTCACCACCTTTCCCACTTGTATTACCTCCTTTCCCATTTGTCCTACCAATACGACTACCACTTGTTTCCAGTCTCTCCATGAATTTATTGCCTCACACATTTGAGGATGTTGGTTGGTCCACCCACCTACCCTGATCCCTATACCTTTACGCATGACGACGATCCTCACAGGGGTCTCATGTCCCATCGCAGCCCGATCGGGGTCCCTGACTTTTGTCCCTATCTTTTCACAAAATCTCCATCAGAGCCTCCATTCCTTCTACCTAGTTTGTCTCATTCCTGGAGATATCTCAATTCTTTCCCAGGTTACTGCATCCCCAGTTTGCTAGGAAATTGGCTATAGCAATCCCTGAGTGGCGTACATGTACTGGGATGAGTTATGTTATGTTAGGGATGAGATATCTTATTTCCTAAACTAACCTCATTGTTCTTCATATATTGCTTATTTTCCCCATTGTGTTCCTTGTTTTAGATTTTTTAAAGTATCTATCACCACGGTGGAGTCTCCTTCAACAACCAGTTTCTATATTCTTTCCCTTCTTGCAATTAACAATCCATGTTTGATTGCATTGAATTCTGCCTCATTATTTCTCACAATTCCACAGTCTGATGTGAACAAATGGACTACTCAACCCTGGTGATCTCTGAATATATCTCTCAATTCGACCTCACTAGGATTTCCTTTGGACACTCCGTCGAAGCTCAATTTTATGAATTCCTCTAGAGGGCATGTGAAGTGTGAGGTGGATTTAATGGAAGGGGTTTTTAGTTTCCATGAATTGGGCATTAGAATTTGCATATACAAGTTGAGCATTGTCGGGATATGACCTTCTTGAGGCGGGCTTCCTAGTCCTTTGGATACCATTTCTCTACCAAAAAGTTTTCACCGATGTTTTGATTGATAATCTTCTAGACATCCGTTACAATTTGTTTTTCGTCTTTGAATACCCTCCAGGTCCTTTCTTTCCACACTGCCCAAAGGATAAATCCTATGGAAATGTCCCAAGATTTATTGAGAATGGGGCTCATATATATTATCTTCCTCTGATTTTCCATTGTTGCCTTGATGCTTGAGCAATCTTGGTTTGAATGGCCAAAGAGGTTTCATGATTCTGCCATAGTTGGTTGCTAAATGGGCATGATTTTAGGAGGTGCTCCATCACTTCGTTGTGCCTCACACATACTACATACTGAAGGTCCCTGAACTCCTCATTTTTGTAATTGGTCCCACGTAAGGGCTCGTCCATGGTAAACCAACAAGAGGAAGAAGGATACCTTTGGCCACAACTTCCACATCCATATTTTATCCAAGATGGGTAGAAACTGTTGATGTTGGTGTTCTGCTTTCAATTGATATCCCTCCTGTATTGTAAACATGCATTTATTCTTGTATCGTCATCTGATGATAGATGTGCCTTTGGAAATCATTAGTCTTCTAGAATTGATCTCCATATCATATGCTGCCCATTAGGGAAAATCAGGTACATTGGGAAAATGTTGTCTCATTTTCCACTCTCTCCAGGTGGATCTGGCATCTGCATCCTAGAATTTATTCACAGTCAGGTTTGCTGGCCGGTTTGTAAATAGGAATATATCTGCAAGGTCCTATCGACTAAATATTTTTTCCCTCTATTTCCATGAATCCTACCAAAACATAACTTGGTCTCCCCTATGATCTCCCAAAAATCATGGTTTCATATCAGATCTCAGTTTTATGCTCCTAGGTTCCATATTGTCAATCCCCTTGTTATTTCTTGTGTTCTTAGTCTCCCTTTCATAGATTTTGGCGTTCTTTATTTCGTTTCCCATATTACCTTCCATAGGTCGTTTCCTCCCTAGATCCATCTCCACCATAACGTTTCTCCCATGACCTAGTTTAGAGTATAGGGATCCCTGAGACCTAGACCCCCTGCCAATCTGGGCTTGGTTAGAAATTCCATGATAGGAGGGCCCATTTCTTGGCTTTTGTGCCCATTGCCAAAGAAATTTCTTGAAGATATTTCTCATTTCAGTGCATGTTGTTTTGGGTGCAGCGAGAACTGAAAGCTGGTAGATGGGGATCGATTGAAGCATTATATTCAGAAAGATGACTCTACTCGGCATATTGAGGGCCCAAAAGGTCCGTTTCTGTAGGCGACCTTGTATTCGATCAAGAATAACCTTCCAATTTGAAACTTTTAGGGAGTTGAAGCTAAGGGGGATACCCAAATATTTTGAAGGAAGGGTGCCTATTCAGAAGCCCATAATTCTAGCCACGAAAGCTTGTGACTGAACAACAGTATTAAAGGAAAAAATATCTGACTTTTCTTTATTAATCTGAGTTCTGGAGGTGTTAATGAAGTCTTGAAGGATGAATAGGAGGGACCTTTCCTCTCTGAGGGTAGCTTGGCAGAACATCATGATGTCATCAACAAATTTTTGATGTGTTAAGGGGAGATCATCCCCCCACATGTGTAGCGCTTTAAATTTCCCTTCTTGAGCCTTCACTTTGACATATCTCCCCAAACCTTTTGCTACTAAGATAAATAAGAAATGGGAGATCAAGTCTCCTTATCTAATCCCGTAAGAGACGTTGAAGGTTTCAGTGGGGGATCCACTAAGGAGGATAGAGAACAATGGGGTGGATAAGGGATGAAATCCAGTGGATCCAGCAGGGGTCAAAACCAAAGGCTTGAAGGATACACAAAAGGTAGGTCCATCTCAGGCAGTCATATGCTTTAGATAAATCTAGCTAAATCATCATACTGTTTTATATGAGGCTTTTGAGGGAGTGGATTGCTTCTTAAGATGTGACTATACCGTCTAGGATTTGGCAGCCCTTGACAAAGTTGGCCTGCTCTAGGGATACTAGATCTGGGAGGATTGGTTTAAGCTCATTTACCATAATAGTTGAGATAATTTTGTAGATGACGTTGCATAAGGCTATAGTTTTGAATCCCTCATGCTCTTTAGAATGTTCAGATTTAGGAATTAAAGCTATGAATGTAGATTTGAGGGTTGGTTGTAACTTTCTCATCCTTCTAGATTCTTCTACCACCTCAAAGATGCCATTGCCCAGAATTGGCCAAGTTGCTTGAAAGAATTTTGTTGTGAACCCATCTGGTCCTGGTGCTTTGTTTTTTGCCAATCCTTTGACCACCTCTTCCAATGTGACAACTCTCATGAGTGCCAGATTCTAATCTCTGCTGGCCAATTGGGCTATGTTCTTGTTTATCTAGTCAATAACTTCTGATCTATCGAGGAGCGGTTCTGGCAAGATGTTTTGGAAATGGTTAACCAACAGATCTTCCATATCTTCACACTGCACCAATAAATTTCCTCATGGTTCTATCAGTGAGATTATTCGATTATGTTGCCTATGTTGTATCATGGATGTATGAAAGAAGAGGGTGTTTCTTTCTCCCTCCCAGAGTCATTGAATCCTCAATTTTTTCCTCCGTAAAATCTCTTCTTGTTTCCTCCTTTCCTCAATCTTAGTCAAAAGCCTGCCTTCTTCCTCTACTAAGGAGCTCGAGCAGCCATTTGTTATCATTTCTTATTGAACTTGTTGCATCTGAGCCTCAAGTTGTTCCTAGTCATGCTAGATATTATCAAATTCTTGTTTGTTCCATTTATTTATCTTTCGCTTTAGCTCTTTCAGACATAGCTAGAACGTTTGCATGAAATTTCTCCCCTGCTTACCACTCAAGGTCCACCAGTCCTTTACTTTTTCAAGGAAGGAGGGATCGCGCAACCAAAAGGCTTCAAACCAAAAAGGCCAATTTTGTTGCCCCTATTTCAAGTCTACTTCCAACCAAATAGGCCAGTGGTCAGAGCCTAGGCATCGAAAAATCAAGGCTTCATAGTAAACATCTCTATTGATTAGACTTTTAGATGCCAAGAACCAATCCAACCTTGAGGCCACCTGATGAACTCCTCCCCTTCTATTATTCCAAGTGTGTGTTCCATTAATGGTTGGGATGTCTACTAGCAGCAGGTCTACTTGCATGTTCCTGAACAGTTCCATTTCCAGTTATTCTCTTCTTATCCCTCCTTTTTCTATGGAAGTGAGGTTATCAGGTTAAAGTCTCCCCATATCAACCATACTTTTTTTGTATACATCTGACTCAGTTTCCTTATACTTTGAAGGAAGCCTTCCTTCTCTCCTAGAGTGTGAGGGCCATAGACCACTGAGATTAGAATCCATTACCTAGTTCCTATGTTGCGAAAGTGCCCTCACAAGATGCCTGGCATACCCATCCAATAATCTACCATTACCTCCGCAGGGTTCCAAAGTATGGAAATTCCTCCAACACTTCCTTTTTCTTCTAATGATATTACTTCATAATTGGGTTTTATTCTTCTAAGTATATCCTCTATTTTCTCCCCTAATACCTTGGTTTCCTGGAGGAGCACGATCTGAGGCTTCTCCTTTTTCAGTCAGCCTTGTAAGTATCTCTGCTTGCCTTGGGTATTGAGGCCTCTAATTTTCCAGAAGATTACTATCATTGGGAAAATTTGTGGAGTTGTTGGAATACCGCTGAGAGTGGTATTACCCTTCCCGTGTTAAACAACATCTCTCCCATCATTTGCATTGACTCCTGCAGGTTTCTTTGTCCCCTTTTCTTCCCCCCTTTACTTAGGATATGTTGTTCCTATGTTCTTTCCAGTTGCATGCCTAGTTTCTCCACTGGATCTCCCTATATTTGTCCTTAATTAGCCATAATTTGCTAGAACATTTCTTTATATAGTTTCTTTTGATCTTCTAGGATAATTTCATCTAGGTGCCTCCATTCGTTTGGGAGTCTTCTCATAACCACTTCCTCTGTGCTCAACTCCTCCCTGATGGCATCAGCCTCAATTGTCATAAGATCTATTGGTTATGACTCCTCTTTCTCTGTCGATTCTATTTGGGCTTTCCTCTTTGGTATGGTTGTGGATTTGCCTAGTTCAATTCCCTTATCTAGGTCAATATTCTCTGGTAGTTTAGTCTCTTTTGGGGTTTCCCCTTCCTCTTGCAACACCTCATACTTGTTTATTTTCCCTTTTCTTTGTGTTATTGGATCTTGGATTCTATTGCGCCCTTGTGTTCTTCTTTTTGTGTGGAACCTCCTTGAACCCCTCATTTGTTTCTTTTGGGGGGTTCTTTTCCTGCGTCAACTTTATGTCTTCCAAGCCAGACTGGTTTAATGGATATGCTTTGTACAAATGATTAGACTCATTACAATGGTGGCAATGAAATGGGATGTGCTCCTAATCCAGGGTTTGTTGCCAGATCTCGTCCTAGTATTTCAGTTCAATTGATTCAAGGATGGGTTCTGAGATATTCATATAGACACAGATGTGGGCATAGGAGATGTATCTTTCCCTGCGAGTAGATTATGCTATTTTCAAAAATCTTCCAATTGAGTTGCCAATATCTTCTAGAGTTTCTAGGTCCAAAAAATCCATTGGAAGACCAAAGAGGTGAACCTAACTAGGAGCCACCAGGAATTGCTCCTTGTCTGGGTTATAGCGTTCCTCCCAATATCACATGAAGACACTTGTATTATGAAAGAAATATGGGCTATTTTCGAAAACCCTTTCCTTATCTTGCAGATTCAAGAATATTATAGTAAAGAATCCTCTAGCCCCTAGCTTTAGTTCTATATGACCTTTTGGCTGTCTTTTTTGTTGTATCCATGTTATTAGATCCTTCTTTGTCGGCCAAATTCCAATAAATTTGCATATCATCACATGGTCTTTCATGTAGCTACGATATTTCTCCATTTTATTCATTGGGATCACAAAGTGGGACTTCTCTGTTGCGCAAGGCAGGCATTGCCCATGGTTGTGTGTATGCCATCGGGCTCCAAGGACAGGGCCAACACTAGGGTTGGGGGATTTAGGGGGGCCAGATTTCTAGTGAGATTTTCGACTTGACTCGCTAGCAACTACACTACAATAAGAGGGGATCTCTCTCTTCCTAGCCCCCCTGCCCCCCCCCCCCGGGGGCTTGCATCGCCCTATCAGATGCATGCTTGTGTATTAGTTGCAGGCATTCAAAAGGTTAATCAGAGTTTGGTAGGGTCACCAAACCCTAGCTTTCAGGCATCGCTCCGCTATACGCATTGTGTAGAGAATAATAATGTTACCTAAATCTCATTTATAATATTTTGTTATTAAAAATAGAGTTATTTGTATATTATAATGTTTTTTAAAGTTTTATTATAATAGATCATTTAAATTTATATTTAAATTTTATTTGATTTTTTAATGTATTAAATATTCATCTCTAATATATAAGTAAAAGTAATTATATTTTCTAGGGTTTAAGATTGTTTAACATAAAAAACAATATAATCAATATGAGCTAACAAGGTCACTTCTATATAATTAAATCCTATTAGGTAAGATTACATCTTCCCAAAACTTGAAATATTCTTATTTATGTTAATAAATATTAAATTTAATTTAAAATAATAACCAACTCTTCAATTTATTATTTTGGTTGTTTCATTTAATTATTTAACATTTCACCAATGTATTTAAATACTAAACAATGTTCATTTTTATGTATTAATAACTGTCAACCTTATAAATGGTTGGTAAGAAGTTTAAAAAATTAATAAATAAGTTAAAATATATACATTAAAAAAAAATAAAATAGAAAATGAAAAATATAATAAAAAAAAACAAACAAAAAATATTTAATAATATATGACATATATTTGTTTAATTTAATGAAAAATATAAGTATGTTTAATTACATTTTAATCATCTATATTAGTTTAAAAATATTTTCATTCCATTTACTTTAATAATATTATAACTAAATTATTTTATGTTTTCTTTATTCCAGAATAAATCTAACCTCTCACAATAATAATATTAATCACACAATACTATAAATAAATAAATAAATATAATTTCTTTATAACTTTAATAAATTTGAAATTTTTTATTTTAAAACCATAACAAAAACAAATAAATTAAATTATTTCATCATCCCCGCTTCCATCTTTTAAAAACCATATGCTTTCACTTCCATTCGTTTCTATGGTGAGAAATAGTTTAGATATGAATATTTTTCAAATCAAGAGGGAATAGGATATGTGCAATCAAATTGTTGTGGAGAGGGAATCCCTCATCACACAAATAAAAATGTTGCATATGTTACTATGGCTTTTATTTAGAAATTGCTAGTTATAAAGAAATGATGAAATAATTTAATTTATTTGTTTTTGTTATGGTTTTAAAATAAAAAATTTCAAATTTATTAAAGTTATAAAGAAATTATATTTATTTATTATTTATTAGTAATGTAGTGATTAATATTATTATGTGGAAAGGGTAGATTTATTTGGATACAAAAAAACATAAATAATTATTATTAATAATTATTAGTAAATAGAGAATATTATTTTTTATAAAATGTTTAGGAATATTTTTTATTTATAATATTAGTGTTAATATTATTATGTGGAAAGGTAATTTATTCTGGAATAAAGAAAACATAAATATAATTTAGTTATTAATAATTATTAGTAAATAGAGAAAATATATTTTTTTAAAATGTTTAAGGAATTTTTTTAGTAATAATTAATATAATGAATTAAAATGTTATTAACACTAATTATATTTTTTTCAATTAAATTAACACAATATTATGTCTATAATGTTATTAAATATTTATGTTTTTGTTTTATTTATTATATTTTCATTTTTTATTATATGTTTTTTAGTTAGATTAGGATCATAAATTACATTATTAATTATATATTTGTTAGAATTATTTATCCTAATTACATTATTATTATATTATATATATTTAATTTTATTATTTCTATTATTTAGTTATATATGTTATAATTACATTATTATTGATATTATTATTGTATTTAATTTTATTATTCATATAAATATAATAACAAATAAGTAAGAGATACTTGTGTAATATTGGTGTCAATAAAAAGGATGATGAATAGAAAGAAATGTCGGGAGAGTTTACTAATCATAAAACAAAGGCTAGTGTAAACTAAAAGTCTTAAATTATTAAAGGAATACCTAATTCAAGAATAATTATTATTAGAGATTATAGTCTCATTTTTTTTAGTTCTTCAACAAGGTAAGCTTCTCTCTTTCTTGACTATTTAAAGAATTATCTAAAGAACTTTGTGTTAGACTCAATACTCTCAAAATATTGCCATGTTCCCATCGAAATGACACCTCAAAACATAATTTGACGTTTATGGAAAATCTTTGGGCCATTTTGATGGAAGGAGAGCTAAGAATTAGGATGGAGGGACAACATTAGGTATCTCACTCTATGCCTAAAATGAAATGTCAAGTATTTTTATCAAGGTAGTTAAAGTTTAAAGAAACATCCAAAGAACTTTGTGTTAGACTCAATATTCTCAAAATATTGCCATGTTCTAATTGAGATGACACCTCAAAACATAATTTGATGTTTATGGCAAATATTGGGGCCATTTTTGTGGAAGGAGAGCTAAGAATGGGGATGGAGGGACAACATTAGGTATCTCACTCTATGCCTAAAATGAAATGTCATGTATTTTTACCAAGGTAGTTAGAGGACCTCATTTTCTTTCAAAAATTATGGTTCAAGGAAAAAGAATGAAACCCCCTTTATTCATCTTCGAAAGAATGAAATCTTTATGTGAAAATGTAATGTACCTAACCAACAAAAATGGCATAACATTGACAATATTCAAAGAAACATAATATATAAAATAATATTCGAGAGACAATGTGATTAAAGTTGTAGAATATAACTCTTATATTGATAATTCCAAAAAGGAGAGAAATGTCCATAGGCCTCTTCAAGAGGGTGATATCCTTTGAGTAAATCCCCAATATAGTAAAAATTCTTAAAAAGGCATTACATAACCATCTAGCTATATAAATTGTTTACTTGCAGTCCCATAAAATATGATAGTAAATCAACCATGTATAGGGTCTTATTTAATAAAGGCAACCTTTTACATTAAGGAACTACCCATTAATTATCTCATGGAATTTATTCAAACAAAATTACATCATATATTAATTTATTAACTCTTAAGTACAGGAAAGGATGGAGATGTGGGAACTAATCGAAAATTGTTGTTAGTTCTCAAATTCCATCTTCAAGTTGTATTTCCTTCCAATGTAGTGGTACGTCTTGAATAGTGTGATGGTGTTGTCATTGCTCTCTTATAGTTGTTATTAATTCTAAATGTAATCAATGGACCCTTCTTAATCAAGTTCTAGAAGGCTAGTCTAAACTCAACAATTCAACTCCAAGACCTTCTTCAAACAAAACTCATCAAAGAAAAGATAGATCCTGGAGTGGGTAGGAAGAGATAATCTAGAAGCCACTTAGGAAATGCAATGGAGGATCTATTAAGGCCATAACATGGGAAATAATTTCTTATCGTCCTTACCTTTAAGAGAGGCATACTTACAGGGGTTAAAATATGAAGAAACAATTTATCCCCTTCTACAAAAGAATTCTTGAAGTAATGTTGGTTTTCCTATTGTTTAATTTTATGTTTAGCCAAAGTGTAAATTGTGGTTGCTTTGGTGTTAAGCATGTGATCCATTTCATGGAACTTATACATGCTTGGTAAATATGAAGTCGGAAAGGGTAATTTTGGTTGTATATAGCTTCATAAGTTAAAATTTTGGTAGCACCATGATAAGTGTTAATATACCACCATTTAGTAAAATGTAACCATTGAACCCATTAGAGTGTTGGTCCAAGGAAAGGCATCTCAAATAAGTTTAAAAGAACTTGTTTACACTTTTATTTGACCAATAGTTTAGGGATTATAAGTGATGGTAATTTTTGTGATTAGTAAGTTAAATAATTCTTTCCAAATATGTGATGTTCAATGTGGGGTCATGAACTAAAGTGATGGAAGTGTACATGCTATGTAACTTAAAAATCTAATCCATGATGACTTGAGAAATTGTGGAGGGTGTAAATGGGTAATAAGGCACAAAAGTGAGCATATTTGGATAGGACACCAACTAACACCATAATAACCAATTTTTCATTAGATTTCAAGAGGGATATTATAAAATTCATATGAATTTGAATCCAAATAGTGGTCGGTACCAATAGTGTTGTAATGACCTAGGATTCTTCGTTGTTTCCACATTGTTAATTTGACATGTTTCAGAATCAACTACAAAGGTATGGATGTCCTTTTTCATGCCTTCACAAAAGAAATATTTATTAGCTCAATCATAGGTTTTCCAGAAGCTAAATTGACCCATTGTAGTGGATGAATGCAAATCAATATAAAATCCTTCATTTTCAATCATAGATTTTCCAAAAGCTAAATTGACCCATTATAGTGGATGAATGCAACTCAGCATAACATCCTTCATTTTAAAGAAAAAATATGTGCCAAAAAATATGCCCTTTATACTACAAGGTATCCTAATACCAAGTATAGCTCATAAGGGGGTTGTTATCCTCATGAAGTATTAGGGTGAGTTGAGCTACTATGTCATTGACCAACCATTCTTATCAATCCTTTGCAAGAAAATTGTTGGAACCTATCTCAACACCACAAATGATGTTAGTTAATCACAATTCTTTTGGAAGTAGTTAGTCAAGTTAGCTATAAAATCAGTTGATTAGGTGATTGATTGGATAATCGAAGGGTCACCTAACAATTAAATTGATTATATAATTAATGTTTCAACTTGTGGAATGATCAATAGAATTTTCAACTAGATGATTGGGTCATCTAAGATAGTCAACTAGAGAATGTAAAATTGTGGATTTTCCATAATCAATTAAAACCATGGATTTTTTCTTATGGATCAAATATTACCTAATTCAAGGATTTTTGTTACATATGTGAAGTATAAATAAATTCATTATGGTTCAATTGGAAATATGAATAACAAATAAATCATAATGTATTCTATTATAATGCATTGTGATGTTTTGATCATAATGCTATGTGCTTAAGCGATGTAATGGTGTCTTTATATACCATCCACCATATTGGAATAAATTTTCCCCTATTTTCTTTATTTTTTCATAGATTCTATCATTCTTTGGCCTACACCCCCTTCCACAACATGATATTAGAGGTGACGGTTTTGATTTAGCCCTATTGTCCACAAATCTTGTTGATTATGATATGTAGGGATTGACTATGAGATGTTGATTTTTCAAAAACAAAATTGATATTGGATATATTAAACATATAAATATTCCTTCCAACATCTATGATGTTATTATAAATGGGATTTATTATGCTATTTGGTAATTACATATGGAGACTTTTCTTAAAATTAAAGGGATGTGGAAGTACACCAAGGCCACATTTCAAGATGTGAAAAGACGACTATGAAAAGTTTTTAATTGATGGGAAGAAATACACTGTTTTTGGGGTCATTACAACCTAGATTTATTAGGAGATTAACATTCATACAAGTGGGATCAATTATCCTCATGAAGTCTCAAAAATGTTGCAGATATTGTTTCATAAACTTAATGATGGGCCATTTATATAGATAGAGAAAGAGTTGATCTCTCTTGATCCCCATTCCTTCGAATGGATTAAGTATTGTTTGGATAGTGTTAATGAACTATAATTGAAATGGGTGAATGTGGAATAATTTTTTTAAGAAATATGGACAACTAATTGAACTAGTCTTGATGAATCTCAGAACACCTTATGATGTATTATGTCCCACTTTCGATACCAATCAGAGGTCATATAAGGAATATTGTAAGGATTATACCTTTGATATCCTTTATTTTCTACTCCCCAAGGATCAATAGAGGTTGATTAATGAAGGGAATATTGCTAGTAAATATCAAACTCACTTTCTTAAGGAAAAAAGTAAGAATTACAAGGAAAGAGGTTTTTTCGATACCCATGGAAACAAGAAAGAATATCTTGACCGAAAAGATAAAGAGGAGAGTAGTGACTCAATGTCCATAAAAAATAATCAAAATAAGAAGACATCCCACTACTATGGAAAATTAGGGCACATTGAGGAAACTTATTGGAAGAAAAAATTGAGCAACTTGAAGTAGATGTGTTGATTGTTTGTTCAACCTATCTTTGAGTTGAAGAGTTTATAATCAAAGTTGGAACCTCTAAAGCATTTCTTGCCCACACCTCATAGAATGAGTGGGACGTATAGCATGGGTAAACTCGTCATGTGGATAAGGAAACTTCCCTATTATCCTCCCTAGATAAAGTTACTGAATAGAATATCTATGTTGCAGATGATTTTTCACTCAACATTGTTGGTCATGGCAATATACCTTGTCAACATGGTAAAATTGTTAATGTTTACCTTGTGCCTAGTTTCAGTGAAAAAATATTATTGGTTTATTAACTAATACATACTAATAATATTGTTGAGTTATGGAAAAAATAGTTCTTTGTTAAAGATTTGAAGAATGATGGGTTGATTGTTTCCATGGGATTTATCAACTTAAAGAATGGGTTGTACATGTTTCATGATCTACTAAGATTAAATTCATATTCTAACTACTCTCATCACCTAAAGCAATAAATGGATTTGACATTGGCATGAATGACTTGGACATATAAATTTCTAAAATTTGAAACTAATGGTAACATAGAAAATGGTTGTATGCCCCTTTCGACTCTAGAAAATCATGCCATGTGCAAACACGACTAGATCATGTTCATAATGATCTTTTTTGCATCACTACACCTTCATTAGTGGGTGAAATTATATTTTAGCCTTTACTAATGATTTCTTTTGATTTACTTGGGTCTATTTCTTGAAGACAAAAGTCATGTCTTTGAAAAATTCAAGGAATTTAGGGCATTTATGTGAACTGTCAGTTTAAAGAATATCTCATTTAATCATGTATTCGTTGGGAGAGATCCATGCCTCATAATCCTCAGCATAATGACATCAAAAATAGATATAATATGACTTTTGTTAAAATGGTTCGATGCCTATTGCTAGTCAAAGACCTTCCAACTAAGTTTTGGGATAAATTTTTTTATTGTTCCAACTATCCCCTAATTATTGTTAGAGTTGTCAATTATGTGACTATAATAAAAATAAAATTGATAAGAACCAATAGGATTTAATATGATGATGTCAACAATGGGGGATGGTTCACTATTTTTGGAGTAAAAAAGTAAAAAGATAAAAAATAAATAAAAGAATAAAAAACTACTTTTTTAACTTGTATTTTCAACTTATCTCCCTACGATTTTACTTAAATGTCTAGTGGGATAACTCATGGGATGCGTGATTTAATTTTTCATCCAAGGAGTACCCATGTTGCATACTTTCGATGGACCCTACTACACGAAAAATGTGAAACACATGAAAAAAGGTGATTGCAATCACCTTTTTTCATGTATTTCACATTTTTCGTGTAGCAGGGTCCATAGAAAGTATGCAACATGGGTACTTATTGGATGCAAAATTAAATTTCCCATCCAATGAATGCTCTTGCTCAAAATTTGAGTAAAATCGTAGGAGATAAGTTGAAAATACGAGGTGAAGAAAATAGTTTTTTCTTTTTTCCCTCTAAAACTTAATGAGATAATCTAATCTTATTTTATTATTTCCACTATTATTTTATAATATTCCTTAGAAGAACCATTTTACACCTTGTTATCGTTCAGTGATATCGCAAGACAAAAGTTACAAAAGATACATCAAACCACTTATGAGTCGGGGACCTAGCCTTCCTAGGCTTGGAGAGGGCTCTCTCTATATATTTAGATTTAAATTTAATTTCAGTGTTTTAATATGTTAGGCTAGATATAAAAATAAAGAGATTTGTAACTTGGTTTCTTGGTTGTTTGTTTGTTTGGTTGGGGCATGTCATTATAGAATATTTTCCATTGGGCTATGGAGTCAAAGTTGGGTGGTAACATCAATTTTCTAGAGCATTTACAAGGCAAGTAACTGTCTTTACTGGATCTAAAAGCAGAGTGAGAAATGAAATGATAGAAAAGTGATATCAGTCAAGATTAAAAAGAAGTTTAAGTATTTTTAAATCATACTTCATAGGAAAACATATAGATTGTAAACATAGATAGTAGTAAGGTTCTCCAACAGCATATCTTAAACTATAATTTCTACTTTACAATAAGAATCAAAGATGCATGAATTGATAAACAGAGATACATTCAACATAGAAAGAAAGGCATCACCAGGTCAAAAAATGTCAAGTATCTTGCTAACGGTCTTTTTATTGATGCTCCAACTCGAAATTACAATGCTCCAAAGAAAAGATAGTTCAAAATAATTGGGGTCAAACCCCTTAATACTCCCAATAAATGGAGTATTTAAACAAAAACTACAATGGTTTGCCTTGTACACTTGGAAATTTGTTATTTATTACAATGAAAGGAAAAATGACTGATGTAACCATGAAGTGGCCACACTGAAAAATTGGGGCAAGTGGTCCTCTTTCTTAGGGATGTTGTTGCCTGAAAAATTAATTTTGACTGTAGAGGTTCTACTAATGTGGTTGGTGTTGACTCAGGTTTGTGTTGTCACTCTAGTCATCCTTGTCTCATTCCTCCTGATAGTTACATAGCTCACTCCACGCTTCATCATTTGAAACTTTGATTTTAGTTAATGTTCTGTATATTTTGTTAGCCTCAGTGTACTTAGAGAATGTTGGCTTAACCAAAAATACATGCTTAAGTTCATGCTCAATGTAAACTAAATTGTTGATAGCTTCCAGCAATGCCTTTCTTGTTATGCTACCTTTCATGTTGGACAGATTTGCAGCATATGTGGCTATGCCCTGGAGTATCTTTGAATAATCTCCTATGTCCATGAGTTTTTCATTTATAACAGATAGAGAGGGGAGACCTTTCTGATGTAAAGGCTGCATTCTTTTAAAGAAACTATTAACTATCAGCTCCAGGACTTGACATTTTTCTTCTAGCTACACATTTAGGCTCTTCTTGGTCAGCAACTTCTTGACTTGTAGTATAGTCTATGCTCTATCTTCCACTCCCAACTCTTCCATCTCATACTTGTTTCTTTCATTCAAAAACTTGATTGTCCTGTTAGTTGTAGTTGGCATGTCTCCCAACTCTACATTAGTAGCTGAAATGGCTTCTTTAGTCTTCTCCACTAATTCTTTCTGCTCAAAGATAATTTGGATGCTAGGCCAAATTTCATTTATACCATTTATTATGTTGTGCCAAATAATTTCCTTAACTCTCCCTAGAGTGTTTCCAATAGATGATTCTTTCTCTAATTTGTGTAGTGCCTCAACTAATGCTTTTTCCCTTTGCATTTCCACCAAGTGATTGCTTTCAGCTCTTTTGATTTGGTCTTGCAGCACACTGACTTGGGTTTCCTGTCTTTTATCTCCTCATTTTTCATATTCATGCCTTCCATTGATCTAGCCAACTGTGTTGTACTTCTTCCTGCTCCTGTGACTATACTTGAGGGAGTATTTATGGGAAGGGTTGTTATGAGAAGGGCCTCCATTGTTGTGCTAGCCATCTGTGTTTCCTTTTCTTTCTCTTGCACCATCTTCTCCATCTATGTTTCCATTTGCTTGATCTGGATAGACTGCTCCATTATTAATTTCATCATATCAGCCTTCAAGTTCTCTGTTTCCTCTATTTCCTTGGTCAGTGGGTCATGTGTAGCAGGCATCTTGAGTTTCCTTTTCAAGGCTGCAATATCTAACTCTTTTTCTTTATTACTTCTTCAACTACTTTTATATCTGAGGGATCATACCCAATCTTCACTAGTAAGTCTTCCAAAGACTTGATTTTATTGTCCTTTGACTGTGATGAAATCCTTTCCATCTTCAACTCGGATTGAGCATTTGATAGTACCACATACATTTTAAACAAATTCAGAGAAGTGCTTGTTAGAGTAGATGAAATCATTTCCCCTGTTTGTTTGTGCATTTCTAGTTAATCTATTAGATGGACATTTTTGGCATCAAACTCAAAAGAAGTTTTCTTGTAGATTGTTGGAGTTTTAGGCTATACTATCTATGCCTCCAAAAATTCCATATGCATTTTTCCCTTTTCTGAATCAAAGGCATAAAGAAGTCTGCCTTGTGCAGTTGCACTCTGCTTCCAAAACTGCGCATAGGTGTTCTTTTTCAATATTTCATTTCTTATTTTGATCTCTCTTAATGTATCAAATATTGTCTCTTCTTTTTCTTCAGTCACCTTTGAAGATGAGGACACTTGAAGTGATTGCTTCCTTTCTGAAATTAGAGTGGTAGGAAAAGATTGCCCTCCAGCTGGGGATGAATCTGGAATATCAATTATGTTGATTGTTGTTTGTTGTGGTGATCCTTTATCTATGTCCATGTGCTTTTTGGAATTTTTCCTGTATTTCAACTTAAATCCCCTTATAGAAGTATCAATTTCTGGACACTGATATTCTCTATTCCTTTTCCCTGTTATTCCTTGCTCTTCTTCTTTTCCTTTTTCTATTCTGTTTTATGTGGTCTGTTTTTCCTTCTGTCTTGGAGTTTGTATGCTGGAAGAAGAGATCACTTGTTCATCGGCCTCCTGCAATGTATCAAGCATCCACTCAATTTGGTTCATGTATTTTTCAATCGTAGACCTTTGAGTGTGGATATAGATTGTTGACTTGTTTTCTTCCCTCTTTTTGGAAATGATACCCCATGGATCATAGGACCATGTGAAGCTATGGGTAAAGTTCATTTCTTTCAATATTTTATCTACCTCCTCCCCTACTGCTTTGTTGTTACAAATGAAGGGACCAATCTGAGATTTGATCCTGAATTGGGACTTTTACTTAGCTAATAAAAAATGTAGTTCATTTGCATTAATCATTTGTCTAATGTATTCCAGTGAAAATATCCTCATGGGGAGGAACTTTGGCAGCTTGTATGGGGCCAACTCATAGCCATACACTCTTATTTCAGTGTAATTTTGGTACAGGTACCAATCACCTGCTTTGGCTTGGTCTGACAGCTACATAATTATGCTTATTTCTTCACTGATCCTAGGTTCTGCAGTCCCACTGAGGAGGCTCATTGTTGGGAGAACAAACATATCCACAAATGTCTTGTAGCTGAAATGTTTTGGTTCTTTCATCACCAATGTTGTCCAAAATATCACTTATTAGGTTTCTCCTTCTTCATTCATTTTGCTCTCCGAAAACTGAAACTTGTCTGCTTGAAAATACACAAACATATATACCAACATTGAGGAATAATGAAACACTACATCTATGAATAAATTGACAAGTTTCTCATGGATGGCATCTGCTAAAAAATGGCTAACGTTAAAGAGGATAGAGGGCTTGAATTCTGTTGAGAGGATAGATAGGAAAGTTATGATAGCTTCATCCATCCATTGATCTTAATAATAGCCAAGTAAATAGGAAAGAACAGTGACCATGTGTCTAGTTCTATTATGGAAAACAGAGGAGGAATAAGGGGGATTCTTGCTTGGAAGAGGTGAGTTCTCAGTCATGAAAATTTCTAATGTTCTGGCTCTCTTAGAAAAATCAAGCTTTTGATACATCTCAGTGAGGATCTCATGAGCAAAGGGGGTAGTTCCTTCAATATCTAGGGCTTGCATCATCTGCATGATGGACTTGGTATTAATTGTAAACAAAATATGTCCTACTGGGGCCATCACTGCCCTTTGTTGTGGGTTGTAACATGAATGACATTTCCTGATCAGTTTTGGGCAACTGTGTGTTTTAGGAAAAATATAAAAGGGTACATTAGTGTCGTAGAGGCCTATGTCATCCATTTCCTCTACAAATTTGTCCTGCCACCGGCTATATATATCAAACAAATCAAATTTTGATAGTGTTTCATGTATTTTAGAATCTTTGTCAGCCAATAGTAGGTGATCTAAATCCAATGGTGGGTGCACGATTGGATCAAATACTTCTTATTCCTTCTTCTTACGTGCCATGGTTGCCTTCTCTGAAAATGATCTCTATAAGCGGTCTTGTCTTGAATCTGAAACAGAAAGGGGATGAGAAGAAAAGGAAATTCAGTGAGGGGGAAAGAAAAAGGGATTAATCAAAAGTGGGATTCAATAATGGGAAATTGTGACTATTGTAGGAAAATAAGTTATCTTGCACAGTATTGTTGTTCTTTATCTTCACCATGCGCTCTCTATGTATGGTTGAATAGGAAGATGCCTACAAGTGAAGATAGCAACTAAAATTTGAAATTAGTGTGAACTGGTGGTTTTATGACTTTGGAATGATGTTGTTGGGTTGGTTTGAATTGGTGCGGGCCCTTTGGCTAATGGTCCAACCCATTGATTGCTCAACAATGGGAACGAAGATGATTGGGCGGATGGGATGGGTTAGCGTCATGAGGTGGCGGAAGTATCCAACGGTCATATTGGTGAGCGGTTTGAGTAGTTGGCGTAAACATATTTTCGAGGGGGCTGGGGAGTAGTAGGTGGTATGTGAGGGGGGGTGCGAACTAGTGAGGGAGTGAGACGTAAGAGGGTGGAAACCACTCACTTCAGACCTCCCCAGGATTAACTTTTGGAGGGTGAGGGCAGGCCGGAGAGGGACGAGAGTCTTCGGATCCGACGGAGGGTGCGGGGATGGAGTGATAGATGATGGGTAGATTAGATATGATTTGACGGGTGAGTGCATGGTGGGGTAAGGAATAAATGAGGGGCGTTGACTATTGGTTAAGAGGGTATGGGGTAACGTTTGGAGAAATAATATTGGAAAGCAACATAAGACCTTTCCTTTGCTTTTGATTTTTTCTCTAGGTTTTTTTTATGTCTTTTACCTTTCCTTGAATTTTCTTCAATTTACCTACCCTTATTCTCTAATCTAGCATTTTCTTTCTCATTTTATTATGCAGGGTGTACTTGGACTAGCAAACCATTTCCTTTTTATATATTTTTATTTCTTCTAAATTCTAACCTACTCTATCACTTATTTCTCCCTTGGTCCAGATTAAATAGTTGAACCAATTTTATTTCTACCTAGCTACTGATTTGCCAAGATAAAACTGTTTGGCAGATCTTTATTTTCTAACCTATCAACAGAAATTGAAATTTTTTCAATCATGCTTAGACTGTATGATTTGAACAACTTTTTGGGGTTTTATTTTTCTTCTTTTTGTTCTTTTTTTATATACCCTCTTTTCATTTCTTTATTTTTTGTGAAATCAATTAAATATTGAAATCTATGAACAACTTGAAACCTGCAAATTGTGAAATGTTCAATCACCTTGAGATCCTATAAATCATAGGACACTAACACACCTCAAAGTTTCTTTATTTCAAAAGGCCAATGTTGCTTCAATGGCTCATGTTCATGATAATTCTGATCTCCTTTGCTATGATGTTGCAAAAAGAAAACCTAAATGGGAGTAGGCCATGATAGCTAAGGAAGATTATCATTTAATGAATCACACTTGGGATTTAGCCCCTCAACTTCAAGGGGAGAACATTGCAAAATGTGGATGGGTTTACAATAACACATTTACTTCTAAAGGTGCAATCAACTTCCATAAAGCTCATTTGGCCACAAAATAATCTTCTCATAAGGAATGACATTTTATGTCAATTATCATTTCTTCAACTATTGTATTGGTTGGGATTGATGATTCCACTATTGTAATACAACCTAGACGTATCTTGCAAATATAAATTAATTGCAAGTCCTTGAAGACTTTCAATACAAAGCATTATTCTTCCACTAAATTTATTATTGAATAAATCCAAGAAATATACAATAGTAATATTTGTGATCCATTTAGCAATACCGCCATGAAAATTATTATTTCCCATTAAAATTTCAAATCATGAAGAAACGTAAGGTAACTATGGAGTTCCCCTATCAACTAATTTTTTACTTAAATTTAATAGTTAAATGTTGGTATTGGTAGCCAAATATGTGAGCATATTTCTAGTGAATCTATTAGAGTGATCAAAGAAAATAGTGAGAGAAGTGCAACTGCTAAGGCCCTGAGGAATTAATCTTGCTAGGATATTTTTAGAAATATCTAATATATAATGTGAAACCAAATCACTAATACTATTTGGAATTCTCCCATAATTATTATTATTATATATGCTTAAAGTAAGAGGGAGTTTAGCTAACTTATTTTATGTGGGATACATCTAGCTAAGACATTTGAATTCAAATCCATGTATTGAAGAAACTAAATATTTTCCATAGATTTTGGAATTGTACCTTTAAGATTATTATTTCCCAAGTAAAGTGATCGATAATTATTTAAAATTGTAATGGTTGGCTTCTAGGATACTACCACTAATATTTTTTTATTAAAATCTAATATGCTCAATTGAATAAAATTAGAAATAGCTTTAGATATGCTCCCTGTGATACTATTTAAATAAATATCTAACTTATAGATGGGAAGTTGGGATATATTTATGGGTAATGGGCCTTGAATTACATTCCCCCTTAACTTGAGAGATCAAGGATTTCTAGAGCTCCTTATTTTTGGATGGATATAACTTGAAATATTACCCATATCTTTTAAGCCATCAATATACATTTGACTAGCTCCTCTCAAATTACCCAATTAAAGTAGTATATTGTTGGATAATTGATTCTATCTCACTAAAATCTAAACATAAGAGCAATTTTCCAACCATAGAGAAATATTTCCCTCTAATTTGTTACTCTTAGATTTAGCATCTCTAGTGTCCATAACAACCCCAATTCCACTGGGATTCTCCCAATCAAATCATTATGAAATAAGAGGAACTCTAATCGGTTAGTAAAATTACCAAGCATTGGAGGGATGTGACCACTTACCGTGTTATCAGTAAGTGAAACAATGAATCAAATTCTCATTAGACCTAGAATGAAATGGTTTGTACCATTGAAATTGTTCCCTTTAAATCTGATATGGGATAGACTTCTCATCAAACCCAGAAAGTAACGAATAAACACATTGAACTTGTTCCATAAAGTCACCAACTCTAAAAGAGATGTATGTTTCTCAAATCAGTTGGAATACTTTCATCCAAATTATTCACAATAATTTAGTTGATATGGTCCAACTCGACCAAATGACTAATCTTTGTAGGCATGATCTTTTTCAACCTATTATGTGAAAGGATGATCCATTGAAGCAATGTGCAGTTAAATAGTGATTTTGGAATAGATGGCCCTCTACAAGCCTTTGTTTTCTTAACCATCAAGAAAATCTATATTTCCTATAGTTGACTACGAGGGGGAAGAGACAAATCCCTTCACGAGCTTTCCTTGTTTCATAGACTAAGGGAATATAAGGAAACAAATGAATAACTACTTGCATTATCAACTGTAATTTACCTTTATCAATTGTAATTCAAGGTAAATTTGAATTCCCCTGATAATGGAGAAGCTTAAGTATTTATATATGAAAATGAGTTTCACATTACATTAACTCAAAGGAAGATTTTGCTTGCTTTTCTAACCAGGGAAACAAAATTTCCATTAGTGATCGAGTTGGGTATGAGACAAAACCCTCCACTAACTACAAAAGTTGAATTGGAGACAATCAGGGATAAAAATGAGAAGGCAGTTGGTGAGGAGTGTTTGGTCTAAAATGTGGATGCAAATTAGAGTTTCATTTACTATCAATCTGGGTAAGTAAACTTCAAGGACTATCCAATATTTATGGACTTAGAGACAAACTAAACTAAGCTAGGTGAAGAAATGCCAAAGCTCCCATACAGGAGGTCTTTCATTGGAATCTCCAACACCTATTTAGTCATCTAACAAAATGAAATCTAAAGACATTGTGACAGGTGTAAGAAATAGTAAAGCTCCCTTACGAGAGACTATTCATTAATATTTCTAACATCTTAACCAACAAACTATTTAGACTGATGAAATTAAAGCACTTAAACCTAATTCTCATTGGTTGCATGAAATATTAAAGCTCTCTTACAGGAGACTATTCTTTCATATCTCAAGCATAAAAATCATAAACTTAAACTAATGAAATCAAACATTAAATAACAAATCAAATTCATTGAAGGAAACATTAATGCTTTCTTACGAAAGGTCATTCGTTAATATTCCAAACATATGAACCTAATAATTAAATCTAATAAAATTCACAAATAAACATAAAATAAAAGCCTACTAAAATAAAAGTGTACTTGCTAGGCAATGGGGATCCTTCCAAGGATTCACAAGCACACCAAAAGAGAAGTCAAATGTAGAGGATCAAAGAAGCTCCGTTTTATTCATCATCAATTGCAAATTGCAATAACAACCATTACAATGATTCTCCAATCTAACTTCTCATTACCAACCTATAAGTTAATAAGATTACAAAAATGAAGATTACAAATGAAGGAGATAACACTCCTATTTATACAAAAGCTATGATAACAAACTCATAAATGTAAATCCACTATTTCCTCATTATCATCTATTAGGTCATAGATACATTGTTCATTCATTTACAAATTAAAAACATGAGGATATCCATACATCATCACTATCATAAAAATTCTTATAACCAACAAAATAACAACAAAAATATCAAGGATACATCAGCCATAGAATCCACATATAAACCAATACATTTATACATAAGATATCAGGGAAAGAACCTCTTATTAATGAATGCAGAATCCAGCTTGGGATGGGACTACCATGTTCCAATTGATCATAGAATGGCTGAGCCAAATATCTCTTTAGCCATTCACCCCATGCCATATTCCAAGCACGAGTGTGGGACTCAAACCAAAAGAACCAACAAGGGAATCCCGAGGCTAAACCACCTCACCCTCATAAATAGAAATTAGGCTTTATCGTAATCCATCCCAGATCACTAGGCCAAAAAAATAAATTTGTAATAACAGACTTTACCATGATCTCCACCAAATCACTAGGCCAAAATAAGCATGGATGCCACCATATTTCTCCACCTACACCATGAGGAATTATCTTGTTTCCTAGTCTCTTAGGGTATACTGCAATCCACAGTCCTATCTAGGGATCACTAGGCCCTAAACTGAGACACCACCCTCTAGGCTTTACCATATATCCTGTCATTCACTCATAAGGATTCCTAGGTCTAATCAAGGGAAACCACCTCTAATCTTTACCATATATGCCACCATTCATTGGTCAAGGATTCCTAAGCCCCACCGAGGAAACATAAAATCTGGCTTTATCGCAACCCACAATTTGGTTCAGGGGTTACTAGGCCATGTGTTCTATCATTAGGAGATCCACCTCACTCAGATTCGAATCCATCCAACAATCTAGCTCAACCAAAACATAAGAACGTTGTCACACAATGGCTATCTAGAAATGGCAAGGCTAGGCTGAAAAAATAGTCACATTTGACCAAACCCATGCCATAACAATAAAAGAACCACATGAAATACCATGCATGTCAAATATAGCAAGGAAAGTGCACATGTAAATCGATACCTGCAAAGAATCTTGTTATAGTTTCTTGATCCTTATCTTCCTTGCTTGGTCCTTCCTTCCTTTTGCCCTCTTTACCTTTCTAGATCCAATGCCAAAGTGCTCCAAGAAAACTCTAATTTTCCAAGCGTGAGAGAGAGAGAGAGAGAGAGAGAGAGAGAATAATGAGAGAGCTCCAAAAATGAACTAACAAAAGGTACCAACTAATCCTCATAAGCCTTTTTATCAATTAGGCCTCTATTTTCTTAATTTTCCATTATTTTCCGTCATTTTCTTCCTCACATGCAACATGTGACCTTTCACCTTCCTTTTCTCATGATTTCCATTATTTTCATAAATAAATGTGTGAAAATGACATTTTTCCTTTCCAAAACCTTAGCCATTGCCTTTTCCAATTTCCTTAGCAATACTAAACCAAATGAACACCCACACTAGGATGTATTTCCAAACATTTAGCTTGGAAAAAGTGTCCCATCAACCATGGTTATTATTTTTTTGTTTATTAACTTTTATTACATGGAATTTTCACCAATGTTCTTACAAAACCCTCCCCCTTGGGGGACACCATCCTTGATGTTCAACCACACCTATACCTCAACAAAACCATTGAAAAGAAAACATACTTCCCATGGATCTTTATAACATAGCTCGATGCAGTATTTACAATGATCACCCTGTTGAGAAGCAAGCCAACATAACAACATGACAACTATAATGACATGACACCCATACTGCTTATTAGTTATTTATAACATATATCATGGCGGTATTTACATGCATATGCATTTGTACATATATCAAAACGTCACACCAAAACATATGCCAAAACATATACCAAACATCATACCAAAACTCCTTTGCCTCAACCGGCAAATAATAAAGGATACATAACCCACATCTGATCCTCCATCTCCATGTAGCTTCATCGAGCCCAAAGTGCTTCCATTGCACTTTAACCTACTCGATTTCTCAATTTCGGAGCATGAGCACCTTTTTATGAAATATAAAATGAGGCTTTAGCTAGAATTCTCCATCTGGCTCCACCTACAATATAAACCAGTCAATCACATGATCAACATCTTTAACATATTTCTTAAGCAAGGACAAATGGAAAAAATCACAGACTTTCACTGTCAGAGGCAGTGAAATTCGATAGGCTACTAGCCCAATCCTCTCAATGATCCTGAAAGGTCCATAAAACTGGGGTGCAGCTTGGCACATGACCAAATACGCAAGGATCTCTTCTTTGGTTTGATGCACAAGTACACTTGTTCCCCACCCTAGAACTCCTTGAACAACTTGTTTCAATTTGCATATCTCTTCTTCCTATCTTGTGTTGCTTTCAAATTCTTCTTGATTGCCTACATTTCTTGTTCCATTTATGCCAACATGTCTGATCCAATCAACCCCCTATTAACCAGGTCACTCGAACTAATGGGAGTATTGCAAGTCCGCCCATACAATGCCTCAAATGTACTGATCTTCAATGATTCATGATACTGGTTGTTGTAGGTGAACTCTATCACTAGAATATACTCCTCCCAACTTGTATGTTGGTGCATAACATACATACTGAGCATATCCTCCAACATCTTGTTGGCCCTATTTGTCTGTCCATTTATCTGCGGATGATAAGTTGTACTGGAGGTCAACTCTATGCCCAAACCTGCAAACAAATTCTTTGAAAACTTGGAAGTGAACTTTGCATCCCTATCTCACAAAATCTTCTTTAGAACTCCATGTAATCTGACCATTTCTCTAATGAACACCTATTCTACATTGCTAGTAGAGAATGTAAATGTCACTTGAATGAAGTGCACAACCTTTGTCAAATTTTACACAAAAACCATGATGGAATTATGTTTTTTCACTCTCCCTGACAATCCTGGGATAAATTCCATTTAAATTACCTCTTATTTCAATTTTAGAATTGCAATCGACTATAGCGATCCACTTGGATGCCTACACTCCACCTTTACCCACTGACAATAAAAACCCCCAACCCTAAACTCTACTACATCCTTCTTTATATTCAGTCAATAATAAAAATTCTTCACTGCAGTCAGTGTATTCTAATAGCCCGGGTGACCTAAATATGGTTTCACATGAAACTCCTTCAAGATCACCTTCTTGAGCTAACTGTTGCCTATCACATATATCCCATCTCTAAACTTAACTAATCCATCTACTGTAAGAGAATAGTCCACATCATGTGCACGTGTACCTATACCACTACCTACACCTATACCTGTACTACTACCTATACCTATACCTATACTCTGCTGAAGCCTATGCACAATCTCCATATACCTGACATCCTACTAACTTTTCTGCAAGATCCTATGCTATAGATTTGTCCCATAGGAACTCATAGTTACTATATTATTTACCTGTATCCGCTTGCTAAGAGAATTTGTGGCCCTATTCTTTTTTCCTTTGATGTATTTGATCTCAAAATCAAACTCACTAGTCCTGGCCAATCATTTAGCCCGCTTGGAATTCATATTCAGTTGGTCAAACAAGTAACTCAACCCACTGTGATCACTCATGAATAAAAACCTCCTACCGAGAAGATATTTCCTCCACATCTTCAATGCGTGTATGATCACTGCTAGCTCAAGATCATGTGTTGGACAGTTCTGCTCATGCTCATTCAGTTTCCATGACTCATAGCACACTACCTATCCTTCTTGCATAAGGACTCCACCAAATCCTCTCTTGCAAGGATCTGTTCATACTACAAACTCCTTGTCTGAATAAACAAACTTTAACATTGGTGCATGTGTCAACAACTACTTAAGCTGATCAAAACTGGCCTCACACTCCTCAATCCATTCAAAGTTCTTACCTTTCCTTTGCAATTATGTAATAGGATAAGCGATCTATGAGAATTTCATGATGAAACTCCTATAATAACCTACCAATCCCATGAAGGATCTCACCTCATTTACATTCATAGCAGTTGCCCACTGCATGATAGATCTTATCTTCTCTGGATCCACCACTATTCCATCCTTGGAAACCACATGTCCCAAGTAGTGTACCTCAGTCTGAAAGAAATTTTACTTGCTGAGCTTAGCATACAACTGATGTTCTCTCAATAACCTCAACACTAGTGCTAAATTCTCGACATGTTCTTCCTTATTTTTAGAATATACCAATATGTCATCAATGAACACAATAACGAACTTGTCCAAATAGGGATGCAACAAACTATTCATCAAGCACATAAATGTGGTTGGAGCATTCGCCAAACCAAATGGAACTACAACAAACTCATAATTCCCATACCTAGTCTCGAAAGCTATCTTGTAGATATCCTCCTCTTTAATGCATACTTGATGGTATCTAAATCTCAGATCAATCTTCAAGAACATTTTTTCTCCCTTTAGATGATCAAATAAGTCATCAATCCTTAGCAATGGATACCTTTTCTTGATGGTCACTTTATTCAACCACATGTAGTCAATGCATAACCTGAGAGTATCATCCTTCCTCTTCACAAAAAATATCGGTGTCCCCCAAGGTGATACACTTGGCCTAATTTATTCCTTGTCCCACATTTCCTTCAATTGCAACTTAGCCTCTACCAACTGAGGTGTGCTAATCATGTAAGGTGATTTTGATGCTAGAGCTACCCTTGGCACCAACTCAATAGAAAATTCTACTTCCCTGTGAGGTGGCAACTCTGAAATCTCTATGGGAAACACATCCTGAAACTGTTGTAGAAATGGGTACCTTCTCAAAACATTTGCATCCTAAACTTCCTTAACTTTGTCAATAGAGATGTGCATTGTAAATAACACACACCTTTGTTGTGACTATGCTTTAATTGCATAGATGTCACCATCCTAAGTGATGTGGCTTTCTTCTTTCCCTGTAAGATTCTTGGTTCTCCATTGTCATCCATGCACTCAATGGATTTGTCATAACAATCCATTTTGTTCCTATAAAGGTATAACCAATCCATGCCCAACAACATATTGTATGATCCCAATAATGATATATTCAAATGTGTTGTGGTATGCATACCATTCAAATCAAATGCACAAGCTCTTACTCAATGATGCACTCTTTTATTTGTACCTGTAGCAAAGTGTACTAACCAGGATTCTACATGCACTTCTTTATTTAAACCACACTTATCCACTAAGTTAGGACTAACATAACTATAATTAGATTCAGGGTCAATCAAAATAGAAACAAATTAATCATAAATTTTACCATCCATCTCAATAATAGATGCCTGATGGTCTGCCCATCTATTATCCAATGCTGCATAGATGGGAGGAACGCTCTAAGCAATATCCCCAATAGTTTGTGCCTCATGTGGACTATAGATATGAGGCCTACCACCCTAATTCGATGGGAAATCTCTCTTAAGGTGTTCCTTACCGAATGTCCAACAATCCAACCATCCAGTACCATCACCTCTATGTTGTTATTGTGATCCATGCCCTTGTCTAGCTTCATTGAACTTATTTTGTGGTGCCAAATTTTATTTCTATTTTTCATTTTGAGGCCTTGTTATTTTTAGTTTCCATTTACCTTTACCTTTTTATTTCCCTTTCCATCCTTGTTGAGATTCATTATTACGCTTTGACGATTCATAGCAATGCTTCAATTTCCCAATAACTTCCTCAAGTGACCAAGGCTCATCATACTCAATACGATCTCTAAATTCTAATGGAAAACCAGTGACAATTCATTGAACTTTAGCCTTCTCAACTTTAAGATATGGTACATACCATAATAGTTCCATGAACTTGGTCATATATCTTAATTTTTTATTGATACCATCTTTAGCTCATAAAATTATTTGGCCTTACTGTTGTAGTACCCTTTTGACAAATAATTCTTCCTTAAAAGTATCTTGAATTCATGCCAACTCAATTCCTCCATCTTGATGCCTCCGACCCATTTCACATCTTCCCACCATATGTCTTCTTTACCTTTCAGGCTTAAGATAGAAATTTTTGCCTTCATATCTTTTGTGCACTCATGCAACTCAAAGAACTTGTTCATCCCAAGTATCCAAGACTTTGCATGTTCTGATTTCTTCATGTCTCCATCAAGAGTAGGTGGCTTTTCTTTCTTAAACTCATCTAGAAAGTATCCCTTATCACTCCTCATGTAATGAAGATAATGATGACAATCATAATGCTTATCAGAACTAGAACTAGACTAATAGTTGTGTCCAACACCTCTCCTATCGAGAGTATCCAACAATCTTCCATCTCTAACCGTGTCATCTCTATCTGACCTGTGACCACCATGAGACCTACTTCCATATGCCTCATTAGTTCTTTCCTTCTGTCCATGCCTAATTCAAAGTGGCCCCTGTCGCTGCAATTCTAACGAACTCTAAGGGAGTATTGCATTGGCCTTTTCTTGTTTCTCTTGTGCCTCCATGATTTCTTCATTGTTCACCTTACAACTCCTTATTTTTTCATTGTTCACCTTACAACTCCTTATTTCTTCATTTAGGCTTCTCAATGTGTCTACTATATCAGAAGAGTTCTCAACACCACACTGCTCATCTGATTCATAGGGAGAATCTTTGTAGTCTACCATATTGTTAGTCACTTTTCTCTCTTTCCTACAAGGTGTACTATGTCAGCTAAACCAAATCATAATAAACCAATGTAACTTAGCATAATTTAGGGAGGATATCTCATCTATAAGATCAACCAATCAATGTAATACATGTATAACATAACCATGACAACATATATACATATAACAAACAGGTGCATCAACACATAAACATCATTCTAGATAGAGTCCAATCATCAATGCATGACCATATCAACTACACATGCCATGACCTCATGTATGACAACAACAGCCAAGTGAATGTACACTAACGATACAAAATCATCAACAACATGTAACCAATCATACACTCATGATGACACACTTCATAAAAACAATATCCTCCTTCACATGGCGACATCACTACCACCATGGCCGACCCCATGCATGTAAAAAGAACATAGACCACAAGGATGGTTAACACATGTGCATCTAACATGAATGCATGACCAACGCACACCGCCCATCATGTCTAAGAGGTGAACCATGCTCTGCTACCACTCTGTAACACCCTTCTCCCACATCTAGCCAAGTAACTGGCCAACCAAGGTAAATTATGTGGTGAGAGGCTACTATGATGGGATTCAATCTTCTAGGTGGCCTTAAGGAAGTGGAATCGATGGAAATACACCATACAAACCTTCCATATCAACAACAAGACTCCCACAAACCAACCCAACCTCTTAGGTAATCAAACCTTGGGTCCCATTAAGTTTTAAAACAAATTAACCCCCAAACGCTCCCATGATATGGGAATGCATGTGTCCAGAAGACTCTGGATGCTCCCACAACATGGTATTCCAACATGCAGGGACTTTTTTGCTTAATGTTATCCCAAAATCCCTAGGATTTGAGCCACTTTTTAAGGCCCAAAGCCCTGGTCACTGCCCAAAACTAAATGACACTTTAAGAATAGAAATATAACAAGGGAATGATGATACCAATGTAATTACTTGAACAAGGGATTGATTGGACCCCTACTAGCCATGATAGGCATTTTGTCAAACTTATCACAAACATGTAATATATAGGTGTAAATAACATATCTAAGCATAGGGGTCTCATACTTATCTGAGAATCACTAAAAAGCATTGTTCCCTTATATCATTAGCTGCATTATCATCTATTAGGTCATAGATACATTTTTCATTCATTTATAAATAAAAACATGAGGAGAGTCATACATCATCATTGTCCTAGAACATGCTTATAATTGACATAATAACAACGCAAATATCAAGGATACATCAACCATAGAATCTAGATATAAACCAGTACGTTTATACATAAGATATAATGGAAATAAACTCTTATTAATGAATGCAAAATCCAATCCAGGATGGGATTACCACATTCCACCTTATAATAGAATGGTTGAGCCAAATATCTCTTCAGCCATTCACCCCCATGTCATATTACAAGCATGAACATAGGACTCAAACCAAAAGAACCAACAAGAGCATCCTGAGGCTAAACCACTGATTTGGATTTAAACAGGAACACAACAAGTTACAAAGATAACCATAAACACAGAGATGCAGTGGAAATAATACTTCATTTCATTAATGTAAAATACTGAAAGATGCTTACAAACAGAAATGGAAGTAAACTAGCTAGGGCGATGGTAGCTTATCTCTGAGAAGAGATGTGGCGGCTCCATGCCTCTGAACTGCCTTACAATGAGGCTTAAGGGCCTTTTTTATTATTGAACAATAAGAGCAAACCCTAAACAACCAAAACCCTAACTCGAGGAGATGTAACACCAAGAGTTTATGGGACCCGTTGGGGTGAGTTGGACAACCAACTTCTTGGGGTCGCAACTTGGTCATATTATATTCGTTTGAAATGCATGATTGCTCATTGGAAATATCTTTCCAAGGACTACGATAGAAAATATGATTTTAAACAACAAATCGTTGGCGATAGATTTCCAAAAAAACATCGTTTAGGGCCTCAAAATGGCTACGGAAGTTTAGGACCTGAAAAACTGATAAAAATAGTAAATTGTGCTACAATTAAGGAAATTGAAAAACTGAAAGAAGAAATGGTGGGGGTCCAAGTGGAATTGGTGAGTGGCCACCAATATCCACTTGGATCATTCCTCCCCCCTAGGAAGCAATGGTCCCCATTGTGTTGAGTTCCTCCATGAGATGAGGGAACTTCTACTGAACTTTGTCCTTGGTGAGCCACTTGCCTTGGTGAAGGAGTTGGCTTGCTTTGACAACTCGATACAGTTAGATATTCCGCTGGCGAGTGTGCTTAATCTATGTGTCCATGATCCGATTAGTTGCAGCTTGTTCCATGCAATCTGAATTTAACTCTGTGGGTGTGAGCTATTCTGCAATGTTGGATGTGTCTAGTAATGGTGGAAAGTATGGCCGAAGGTAGTCCACATTGAACACTAGGTGCAGTCCAAGGGATGGGGCAATGGTGAGCTCAAATGCGTTGTCTTCCATAGCCTTATTAATGGTGTAAGGACCATATCAGAGTGGTATGAGTTTTCTGTAGGCTCAGGTAAGGCATTCCTTTTGCAAATGCAACCAGACTTTGTCACCACCTGAAACTTGTGTGGCACCCGATGTTGATCATTTCGTCGCTTGTACTTGGCATTTGATTTCTCCATAATTTCATGGATCTAATGGTGAATATGTTGGATGTGCTCAATGAAGTTGTTTTCCTTATTTTTTTCAGACTAGACATGAGCCAAATCTGCGTGAGTAGCTGCAAATGGCATGGCCACATGAATGGGACATAGTGGTTGGAATCCCAAGCCCACCTTAAAAGGGTTGTGGCCAGTTGAGCTGTGTAGATCCCAGTTGTGCGTGGATGCTTTGAGTTGTACATGCGCAGAATGTGTATGATCATCTTGCTGACAACCTCTGTCTGGACATCAATTTGAGGATGGAAGGCTGTGGACTTAGTGAATTTGGTGTCCAGCATCGACGATAGACAGGACCAAAATGCACTGAGGAACCTACTGTCCTGATCTGAGATGATAGATTGTGGGATCCCAAAGTGTATCCACACTCATCAAAAGAAGAGTTTAGCAGTGGCTTCTGCTATGATATTCTTCTTGCAAGCCACCATAATGGCCATCTTCGAGAACCTATCGACGACCATAAAAACACAGTCATTTCCATGCTTAGTGGAAGGAAGGCCTAACATATAATCCATTGAGATGGATTCCCAATGTCGACTAGGGGTAGGTAGTGGGGTATAGAGGCCTTGCTTCTTGATGGTCAGTTTGGCAATGGCATAGGCAGTGCATGATCTGATTTACTTCCCGACATCCTGTCGAAGATTTGGCCAATAGAAATACTTCTGTAGTACTGCCACCATTTTCTCGACCCCAAAATGCCCAGCAACCCAATTGTAGTGTGCTTCCCAATTCATCTTGGAATGATCGCTTGAAGGAACACAAAGGTGACCTAGGTGGCATAATAGGGCATCCTGGAAGTGAAAATCTAGAACATGCTAATCCTCCAAGAGTGTTTGGTATGTGTGGCCAAATTCTGGGTTGCTTTTGTAGAGAAGCGGCCAATGAAAAGTCTCGTGCCCACAAGAGTTGAGCACGGTGGTTAACGCCATGATCAGTGGTCGACTGAGGAAATCTACAACCTTATTAGTGTTTCCCTTCTTATACTTGATATTCAAATGGAACTGTTGCAGGTATGTGGACCACTTCTGATGGTGATCATTCTGCAATTTCCCTTGGGTCCGTATGAACTGCAGGGGTTGGTGGTCTGTGTGGATGACCATTTCCTTCCCCAATATGTAATGCTTCCATTGTCGGCAGGCCTGCACAATGGAATACATCTGTTTTTCATAAGTGGCATACTTTCGGACTATTTCTAAAAGTGTCTTATTGTGATATGCCACTAGATGCCTGTGTTGAGTAAGGACTACCCCAATAGCATAGTCAGAGGCATTTGTCACGACCTCAAATGGTTGTTGCAAGTTTGGTAATGTAAGCACTATTGCTGATCAGAGGTGATCTTTCAACTCTGTGAATGCCTTTTGTTGAGATTCACATCAAAAGAATTTTGCTTTCACTCCTTCCTTGGTGACTTGACTCAAGGGTCAAGTGACTTAAGAAAATTGCAACACGAACCTATGGTAGAAGTTGGCAAGACCCAAAAATCTGTGAAGCTCTGTCAGAGTGGTTGGAGATGGCCAATCCCAAATGACTTGGATCTTGGATGTATCCACATCCACCTCTTTCATCAATAATGTATCCCAGATACTGAACCTGGGTCATGCCAAAAGTGTATTTCTCCAAATTGGCACATAACTTGAGTTGCCGCAGTATTTGGAGAACTTGTCGAATGTGGTGGAGGTGCTCTTCCCAACTCTAGCTGAAGATTAGGATGTCATCCAAGTATACCACTACAAATGAGTTGATGAATGGTTGCAAGATGTCATCCATTAGCCTCATGAAGGTTGCAAGAGCATTCGTCAATCTGAAAGGCATAACCAACCATTTGAAAAGTCCCTACTTGGCTTTGAAGGCAGTATTCCACACATCGGAGGGTTCGATTGGTACCTGGTGATATCCTAATTTCAAATCAATCTTGCTGAAATATTCCCCCCCCCTCAGTTGGTCCAGGAGGTCATTAATCCGTGGGATCGAATACCTATTACAGACATTGATCTTGTCTAGCGCCTAATAGTCAATACAAAGTCTCCAAGTCCCATCCTTCTTCTGTACCAATACAATTGGGCTCCCACAGGGTGATGAACTCAGACGAATGTGACCTTTCTGCAATAGCTCCTGAATCTGCGTCTTGATTTCATCATTCTCCAGAATGGAGCACTGATAGATTGGTCTATTGGGTAGCAGCACACCTAGCGTTAGATCGATGGAGTGCTTGACCTGATAGTGGAGAGGAACCCCTGCAAGGAAGGTGAAGATGTCCTCGTACTCCTCCACGATCTTATCCATCTTTAGTTTTTGCGCAGAGGGGCCCTCTCTAGAGGTCATGGCCATCGTCTTCTTATTTCCTTGAGGGTGTATCATCAAGAAAACAAATTTCCTAGTTTTGGAAAGGAGCTTACTGCAATGTTTTGCAGTAACCAAAGAGATGGCGGTAGGTAGTGCTACCTCTAGTATCCTGTAAAAATTATTTCCCAAAGTAACAATAATAGCATGGGGCCTTGATTCATACACAACATGTCTCTTCCACAAGTATGTTTGTCATACTAATACATCAGAAACTTCATGGGGAGCAATGTCACACAATACCTCATCCGTGAAGGGCTTGATGTTGTGTGGAAGGCAACACTGTTGGCTCACACGAAGAACCTGTCCTTGGTGAAGCCACCCGATGGTGTACGATTATGGATGTGTTGTGGTTAGTAAGCCCAAACGCTTCATGACCTCTACCGAAATGAGGTTCTTTTGGCTCCTATTGTTGACAATGAACTATAGCGGGGAGCCCTTTACCCACATCTGGGAGTGGAAGAGATGCTCCTCCTCCTCTGGATCTTCGGGTTCCTCCTTCGGGATCTTCATGGTGGCAACGGTGGTGTTCGGCTCCGCATCAATAATCTTCTTCCCTTTGTCATTCCCATTGTCAGGTTCCGACTCAGAGTTGGAACATGCATCTGATTCTAAAACCTTTAGCTCAGCCACGAGTGACTGCTTGGCCCGACACTCACATGTGCTGTTAGTGGAGCTCTTATGGAACTCACATCACTTTCCTGTGTCCTTTTTCAGCTTTGCGGCATTATTCTTTGCTTGCAGCTTTGGTGGGTTTTCTTGGGCTACCCCGCCTTGGATTTGTCCTTTGTTCTACGGTTTGGGGCACCTTTCCATTGCTTCGGATTTGTAGATCCAAAGTCTCTCTTCTTTTGTTTAAACATTTTCTCGACCTTGACAGCATATTGGTATGCCGTGCCGAACGAGGAGATGTTTAGGAATTCTATTTCTTCCTGGATGTACTTGTGTAGATAGTTGCAGTATTTGAGTACCAAATGCTGCTCTATATCATTGATACCCAACTTTGTGCGAAGGGTATGGAAAGTAATTGTGAACTCTGGCACGTCTTGGTCCCTTCCTTACCACAGCGTGGTCCACCTTATGTATGATCCTCATAGCTTCCGGCACGGTAGTACTACTCCTTGATGGCATCCCAGAATGTATTCCAAGTAGTTGCAGCTAAAAATAGTGAGCCTGTACCTTAATCCTTCTGCTCGCAGTAGGTTTCCCACTTAGTCCTTACCGTGGGGGGCTACATTGAGAAGAGAGAAAATAATCTTTTTCCAACTAGAAAAATCATGAACAGAAAAATAACCCTCTAGCAAATTTAACCATTTATCAACGACATCTGTGTCTATATGACCCTCCAATATGGGGATTTCAAAATTAACTTGTACCTTAAATGGTGTGGCATTTCCAGAGTAGCTGTTGGAAGCCGATGCGTCAACCCTGGGTAACCGCTGAAGGATCTGGGCAAAGTTGTCCATCATCGCATTCCTTTGTCACTCGAGGGATTCTTTGAGCAAGATTTTGATAGTATCTCCTGCCCCCTCATCTTTATTTTCATCCGCCATGGGAGGTCGTCAGGATTTGCGAGGTTGGTCTTGCAAAGGTTTGACCAATTCAAGCCCTAACTCCTTATATCCCAACCTCATTGGGGACATGCAAAGAAAAATAGAGAAAAAAGGAAGACCGATCTAATACCATTGATCCAAATTTAAACAAGAACACAACAAATTACAGAGATAACCATTAATATAGAGATGTAGTGGAAATAATACTTCATTTCATTAATGTAAAATACTGAAATATGCTTACATATAGAAATGGAGGTAAACCAGCTAGGGCGATGGTAGCTTATCTCTGAGAAGCAATGTGGCGGCTACATGCCTCTGAACTGCCTTACAATGAGGCTCAAGGGCCTTTTTTTATTATTGAATGATAAGAGCACACCCTAAACAACCAAAACCCTAACCCGAGGAGATGTAACACCAAGTGTTTATGGGCGCCGTTGGGGTGAGTTGGATAGCCAACTTCTCGGGGTCACGAATTGGTCATATTATCTCCATTTGACATGCATGATAGCCCGTTCAAAAGATCTTTCTGAGGACTACGATGGAAAAGATAATCTTGGACAACAAATCACTAGGTGGTATATTTAAAAAAAAAAAAACGTTGTTTAGGGCCTCAAAACGGCTCTAGAAGTTTAGAACCTGAAAAACTGCTAAAAATAGTAAATTGTGCTACAATTAAGGAAACTGAAAAACTAAAAGAAGCAATGGTGGGGGTCCAAGTGCAATTGGTGGGTGGACACCAATATCCATCTGGATCAACCACCTCACCCTCATCAATCGAAATCAGGCTTTACTGTAATCCATCTTGGATCACTAGGCCAACACAATAAACATGTAATAATAGGCTTTACCATGATCTCCACCAGATCGCTAGGCCAAAACAATAATGGATGCCACTGTATTTCTCCACCTACACCGTAAGGAATTTTCGTGTCTCCTAGTCTCTCAAGATTTACCACAATCCACAATCCAATCTAGGGATCACTAGACCCTAAACCAAGACACCACCCTCTAGGCTTTACCGTATATCCTACCATTCACCGGAAATGATTCCTAGGCCTAATCAAGGGAAACGACCTCTAGGATTTACTATCTATCCCACCATTCACTATTCGGGGATTCCTAGGCCCACCAAGGCAATACAAAATCTAGCTTTACCGAAACCCATAGTCTGGTTCAGGAGTTACTAGGCCATGTGTTCTATGATTCATAGATCCACCTCACTCAACTTCAAATCCATTTGGAAATCCATCTAAATCAAAACATGAGAACCCCATCAAACCATGGTTACGAGAAATGGCAAGGCTAGGATGAAAACACTTTCACACCTGGAAAAGCCCATGCCATAACAACAAAAGAACCACATGAAATAACATGCATGCCAAATATAGCAAGGAAAACACACATGAAAATTGATACCTACAAATAATCCTGTTGTAGTTGCTTGATCCTTCACTTCCTTGCTTGCTCCTTCCTTCCTCTTTCCCTCTTTTCCTTTCTTGATCCAATGCTAAAGTGCTCCAAGAAAAATCTAAGTGTCCAAGAGGGAGAGAGAGAATAATGAGAGAGCTCCAAAACTGAACTGACAAAAGGTACCAACTGATCCTCAAAATACTTTTTATCAATTAGGCCTCTATTTTCTTCATTTTCCATTATTTTCCTTCATTTTCCTCACATGCAACATGTGACCTTTCATCTTCCTTTTCGCCTAATTGCCATTATTTTCATAAATAAATGTGCCAAAATGCCATTTTTCCTTTCCAAAGCCTTAGCCATTGTGTTTTCGAATTTCCTTAAACATACTAAACCAAATGGGCACCTACATTAGGATGTCTTGCCCAACATTTAGCTTGGAATAATTGTCCCATCAACCGTGGTTATTATTTTTTCCTTTATTAACTTTTATTACATGGTATTCTCACTAGGGTTATTACAATCAGCTGGAAAATTATTTCCCTGTGCTTGTACAACATCCCCTTCCTCGCTCAAGGTTGGCTCTCTTGCTAGAGGTGGTGGAGACTGAATGGTGACCTATGGTGCACTCGGTATCATATCAACATCTTATTCTGCGGATCCTAATCCATCTCCATGTCTATAACATCAATCAAGTGCTCAATCTACGGAGAAAGCTCCCAATCATGCATATGTTCACCTTTGTCCTCAAATGTTGGTTGGTTTTATTCCTGTTCTTCAACCTATATTGACATTGTTTCTTTTGCCATTGCACCTTTCCTTTCTTCTTCTTCCTACTTCTACTTTTCTTTTTTTCTCTCCTCCTCAACTCTCGTTCTTCCTTCAGCTTCTATTATGTTTCCTACAACTTCAGTTTTTCTTCCCACAACCTCTACTTTTCTCTTTTCCTCTACCCTTCTCTTTGTATCATTTTCTTCCTCTTCGTGTCTTCTGCTAAATATGATTTCATAACAATAGGATCTGCTTTCATCTTGAAGTTTTGTTCTCCCCCTAGACTATAGGAAATATTTCTCTTTCCATTTTTCTACATGGGATTTCTCCCCTGTGTTGTTTCTTCCGGAGTCACTGTCCTCTGCGAAGTAGTCTGTGAAGTCCTTGCTAAAATGGGTGGCTCACGAAGTTTGGAGGTATTGTAGCAATTTCTCCAAGGGTCCTTCTTTGGCCAATGAAATTCCCCGCTGATCCACTGAAAGTGAATTCTCACAAAGTGGTCTTTGCAGATAACACAGGGATCATATGGATTAAAATCTCGAGTACTAAATGCAAATCTCACTATCCCCTTTCCCCCGGTATCCATGACTTTCAAGTTCTTTATATCGTATAATCAATTTTTCATAGGAAGAGTGGGCCATGGTGATTTCTTCTTCTTGTGTTAAGTTATTGACAACCCTGTGGTGAGATGATATGACACTTCTTGCATGACAAGCTTTTTGGTGGCATACCTTGGTAAAGCATGTGCAAGATTCTCTCCACTGAACATTCTAAGGAAGGTGCCATCTAGTGAGGCATACAATTCTACGATCTCTGCTATTACCTCCATTTCTCCTCATGACATGCAAGGTGGATATTCTTCAAAGATGAGCTTGTAAAGTAGGATGATGGAATGGTCATTTAGTTGTTCCATTACTCCTCAATGACTGCAATCTAAAATCAAATTGCAATAAATATGCATGGAAATTTCTTGTGGTATCCATGTCCAATTCATGCAAGGGAATTAATGTTGTGCACAGTTTTCATCCAATAAATATGCAAAAATATTTAACATTGCTTGTTCATCCTTGGGAGGACTCTGAGCCTATCCTACATGGGCTCTCAATTGACAAGCCAAAAAATATTGCCAACTGAAAGACTTCGCTTCATTCACAACCTAGTTCAATAAGATTCTCCACCCTTAAGGAAAGGTCTTCATGCCCTTCTGATCATGGATCCTGCCAGATCAAATAACCTAGAGATGGTAGTTTCCTGAGAGACTTTGTCTTGTACGAATGGGTGGGTGTCTATCAAAACTTTGATGGCTCTTTGATCCAACCTTTGAAAATATCTCTTGTATTGAGATAGCTATTGGTGGCATAAAAAAATGAGTCCGTGAGCTTCACTAGCTCGAGAAAGTGATACATGCATTGATAATCTTCTACTCGAAAGGTAGAATGATTTTTCTTGTTGGCACTGGTCAATGTCATGGTCTTCTCATTAATGGATGAAAAAATCCAACTTATGACATCTGCACATGGGAAGGTTGGATATATGCATGCAACCTTGCATGGTCCTGAGTGTCAGATATTGAGATAAACCTGTTGGTCCTATAGATCTACATCAAGGCCCTTTGCTAAAACAGCTTCATCAACTTGATGCCATGTTAGTGTTGACCCCTTCTCTATAAACAATTGAGTGTATGCATACAATGGAAAATCTATTGGTGTTTTCTCAACTACTTCCCAAATATTTCATTCAAACGTCTCTTTTGAAGCAGGTCCCTTTGGTGGCATGGTAACAAATACTACTGGAGAGAAGTGCTTGATAACTGTGGTACCTATGGGAAAAAAAGGACACTCATGGAAATAAAACATTAGCTCTTGCAAATCTACCTTCAAAGCATGATCAAACAACAAACCAAGCAACTGATTAGAGGGATTGTTGAATTTTCATCAATAAGAAAGAGAGACTGCCTATGGAAACTACGCAATACACAGGTCTAGCAACCAAGGGTGCATCCTAAGTCTTGAGATTACACAATGTGCAGTTTAGCCTGCGCAGATACTACACATTGCGTAGTCTCATTAGCCAAGGTGATAGGAGGAGCCCTGCAACTGCACAATGTGAAATTGGGTAACCCTGCACTGTGCACTATCGAGTTCCATAGGCCAAGATCTCCACTTGAGCCTTAGGATTCCGTAGTGCCCAGCTGGGTAAGGCAAAATATGGCCAAGGAAAATGCAGATCTGCCTAGTGGAAGTGTGAGAAACGATAAGAAGTTAGTAATGATGTGATATTGGGTGTAGATATGACTAAGTATGAATGAATCAATGTATATCAAGTGCAAAAACTGAACAAACAAAAGGAAAATCAAGTATGTTAGGACAGTCGCCGCAACGGTGACCATCGATGCAAAAACAAGAAAACCGATGCAACACTTGTGAAAGGTAAATGAAAACTTAGAATAAAACATCTATAAGTTAAAATAATTTTAAACACCAGAAACTACGAAGAGAAATGAGAAAAACAACAATCACACAAGTGAAACGATAAAAAGCAACAAAAAAGGTGGCAAAAGACGAAAAAAGTGAAACTCAGTCGGAAAAGCGAGGACGATCGCACCCAAGGTTCGTCGATCTCCTCAGGAATTCTAGAGCTCCAAGATCAAATTTGAAAATCATCTTTAGAGGTTTCAATTAAATATATTTGATCGAACTAGGGTTTATGACGTGCATGCCTAAAATCAAGGAAAAATTGACACTTGGCGGAATATTCTAAAAATAGCTTGTGCCTCCTTCAGGATACTAATAATGGATCCCTATTTTTTAGGGATAATATTTTATTTTTAGCTTTTTTATTTTTCTTTTTATTTTTCAAGGAAACTTTCCCATGCACACTGCTGGGAGAGATTGCATAATTTTGGAGGAACTAGGAAACTTTCTGACTTAGTGCACTGTGCATTTTCTGAGCTCAGTGAAGCATTGCACAGTTTTGGGCTCACTGTTGGGTTTCCTTCCATGACTGTGCATTTTCTGAGCTCAAGGATGATTGCTAGTCTGAACTACACAATTCCTCTCATCAAGGCTGCTTGCCCTCAAGGATTGCATAGTTTCTTGAGGCAAACCCAGAACTACTGTGTGACCAAGTCAAGAGGTGAGCTTGTTAGTTAGAAAGCGCAAGTAAGTGTGGAAACAAGGGAACACAAGAAAAAATGAAAAATATAAGTCTGAATCGAAGCATGAATACCTAAATTAATGCAGGATATGCTCTCATGGATAGGAAGGAAGGCTCCAAAATCGAAGCATAGGAAAAAGTTTAGAGGGTGGTTGTAGCAGCTACAACACTGGGAACACACTGGTAGAACTCTAGGCCTTTGTATGGATCTTGTCTCCTCCAAAATATTTCTAACTCTTATGGGAGTCTTGTTCAATTCATTGATTTTTGCAACTTCTTCACTTAGTTGAAGTTAAAGATACAGTCTCTACCATTTTCTTCATCCGCAACACACATACCAAGCCAAGTCAAACTGAGTTGTTTCAATTGGGGATGAGGAGTATATAAATGCACAAGTAAAAGATATTTCCAGAGTCTTAGTTTTCATCTCTAGTTTTGCTCCGTTACTAGTAGGCCTGGACAGTACCCCAATGGAGTCACTTTAGGACAACAAATAATGCTCTGTTACTAGTGAGCCTAGACAATACCGTGGTGGAGTTGTTTGCTTCACCTCTCTGCACAGGAAGCCTTTCTCTTGTTTCTCCCTTTGTTTCATTTTTTTTTTTTATTTGTTTAAAGAATTGTGCATAGGAACTTATTTATTTCATGGGGGGCGAAAGAGGGATCCCAACTTATTGAGATCATAAGAGGTTGCCTCTTCAGAGAAGGATGTTTATATACACCCATGACATACTTATTAAGGTTAGCCTCCCCTCCTTACTCTACTTGACTTAGTAGGCAGTACTACTTAAAGTGCAAGTATCATGATTTCATTGTGATTTTGTCTGAAGCGAACATATTTTCCATCAGAGTATCATTGACTAAAAGAAACAAAAGATTCACATAAAGAGAGGGAATAAATAGATAACCAAGCATTAATAGCAGTACAACTTCATATTGGACTTCACCCTGCTTGTCTGAGAAGCCAAACACGGTCTCATGCGGAAGCTATCCTATTACTACAAAGAAAACAAAAAAATAAAAGTGAAAAGTGAAAAGTAAAAGAAAGCAAATCAAAGGAAACAAACAAGAAATAAAATAACTACTCCTACTCCTAACCTAACAGTGAATATGCTAGACTCACGAGAAATGATACTTAAAATGTAGCCACTAATGCATTAGACGGCCTATGTACATGAGGAATAAATTTAAAGAAAGATATACAAGAATAACAAAATATATATAAGGCATTACAAACCAAAATGCTCGAAGTTTAAACAAATGCATAGAAAAGAAAGAAAGAAACACACATGTGAGACATTCTTTAGAGCCATGGTGGTGTTTAGACACACTACAGCTTGAAGACACGCAAGAACAAAATTTCGAATTGCAGAAATGGGCGAATGCAAAGAAAGAAGAAATTTTTCATTTTGCAACCATTCTCGCCACGTATGACTCCTCCAATGACTAATCAATAGGATCGTGTGATATTGATGGAGGATGCGAAAATTGTAAAAAATATTGATTTTCAATTTGCATGACAAAGTGATGAGGAGCCTGTAAAGATTCAACACATTTATTATCGGATGTGGAATTGACCTCAAGAGTACAAGAACCTGACATAACCATCAGCTAGAGATGAAGTTCCTTGATAGCTTGGGGAAGTTCCAACACCTCAGAAGATGGATCATCAAAGATAGGTGGCTTGGAAATATCAAGAGAAGAAGAATTAGGATCGTGATCAAATGAGTCAATGAAAAGATCACAATAACCACAATAATGTTTTTTATATATTACAAATAGAGGGATCCTCCTGATTTAACAAATAGTAATGAGGGGATGATGGAGAATGAGAAATTTCACCCTTTATATTTTTAGAAAGATAAGATGAGAGATTGGAGAGATAAGGACTAGATTTTTCCTCTCTGAATTTGGATGAAAAACTGACATTCCACTTATTCTGAGAATGGCTGGAAACTGATTCTTCTCAGTATTTGACAGGGATTAGGGGATCATGGAAGATGTTAGGATAATGAGAGAGAGGTGTAGAAGGAGAAGAATCATCCTTCATCACAGATTCTTTTTCATTTATGTGCTCCCACACATAATCATCAATAAATGATATCACAAGTTGTATGCTCAACAATAAATCCATCCAAAACTTTATCCTAATGAACATCAAAAGAATGATTCAAAACAGGTGAACACAACAACTCACAATATGAGGATCAAAGGAACAAAAGGATGGAGGACGGGGAGATAAGACTTCATTGTAACCATCATATTCATAGTCCAACTTGTGCTAAAATTATGAGTATGTGGGGTGGGAGAAGATGGTGGTAGATCAACAGGTGAAATATCAAGTTCTCCCACCTCAAACTCGGAACTAGAGATGTTTGTTGAGAAGGGGATGGAGGGTTACTTAAAACAACAACTTCATCCATCATAGATTTAGAATCTCTAATACTGAGGTATGTTATGATTGGTTAAAAAGATTCTAGCTCGTGTGGATTTTCTGAAATGTGAACAAGATATAGGAATCTGTCAACCAAGAAATACCAATCAACATCACCTTCTAGAAATTCAAATCTAATATTAATAAAATGATCGTGAAAATCCTAAATAGATTCACTAGGTTATCTTCGCGAATTCAAAATATTCTTGCACAAACTTTTATGAACATACATATCAAAATCACATAATAGCTCTATGACAAAGTGTTCAAAAGAGTGTATGGAGTCATTAGGAAATGTGTTACACCATTCTTGTATGCACCCTTCGATGTAAGAATGAACAACCTATAGCCAACATCCTCACAGTGGATATTTTTCTTTGTTCAGAAATCAGGAAAATGGGTGGTGTGCTCAAATAAGGTTGTTTCACCCTCACCATTGAATTTCAAATTTGAAAAGTCATCAATAATTCTTGCTGATACTTTCAGATTTGTGTGTCTAGAAAAACATGTCGGGGTTATGATTTGGGAAGAAGTCATTAAATGAGTGCATAATTTTAAAACAAACTTCAAGGGCTTAGCTTGTCATCTTCCCCTCCCTTTAGCATCAGAAATGTTGATGGTGTTGGACCAATTGCCAACATTCAAGGGATCTCCCCGATATGAAGTACCAAGTAGACCTCATGTCATTTGGAATAGTAGTCCCAATAATGGGTGGTAATGGTATGCCTTGACTGTGAAAACACGCAGAGTGAAGTATGGTAAATTTGGTGAGAGAAAATGTTTGATCCTACGAACAATCAAGTGCGATGCATGAAGGTTCCAACACACGAAGGGAAAAGGAAGTGTGCCCCTTGGAAGTCTATAATAGTACACAACCTGAAAAGAACACACGAGCATAATGACATCATGAGATAACATGAGGAATATTCCACAATTTTAGGTGACAAATTGACACAAAAACACGCATTCAATATGATTCATACAAATGCAAATGAAATAGTTCATAATCATAAGCATAAGTTAAATAACATAAATTTGAAATACAACAAGAATAGTATTACTATATTCACAACATATGCATGAAAGTGTGTTAGCTCTAAGTTTTATTATAAGTGAAAGTTCCATTCATACATACACCATGGACGGACCACTAGCCCCAATAGTAGAACATTTAAGTCAAGAACACATGCTCCTCCAAATAAGTATACTTGCTCTACGCTACATAGAAGCCAAGACTCTTCCTAATAATCCCAAGCTCCTTCTAAGCCTAATCATAGCCAAAAGCTTGGCTCCCAAAATCCCTTTACATGACTTATGAGGTTCTATTTATAACAAGAGGGGGTGACTCTTTAACTCCCCTTTGTGACCTTTGGACTACCCTCATGACTCTTAAACTTATTTACATAATGACTCATTACATTACATCATGACTCTTCATATTCCAATATTGACACATGGAATTTCACTTACAACATAATTACAAATAATATTACAATTTACACTTGTACCCATATAAGAAAAAAATAGGGTAGAGACAAATTGAAAGCCTAATAAGGCAAAACACTAAGATGCTTGAGTTTGGGAGAACTCAAGCTTAGCAGCTTCTACTTGATGCTTCATGGTAACATATTTGTGCCAAGATCAGTATTGTGCAATGACATCCACAAATTGCATGGTGTTTGGCTAGAAGTGAACTCTAGCCTCTATAGCGTCCAAGTACAATGACTTAGAATTGGTTTCAACTTCCCTCTAAAGTGTGAGAAACATTTTTCTAATTTGGACATGACCACTGATGTAGTTTTGCATGTTCTGTTTGTTCAGCTCCAAATCTTCCATGGTGGAAATCTATCTTGGCTTAATCCAGATTTAAACAGGAACGCAATAAAATACAGAGATAACCATATACACAAAGATGCAGCGGGAATAATACTTCATTTCATTAATGGAAAATACTGAAATATGCTTACAACCGGAAATAGAAATAAACCAGCTAGGGCGATGGTAGCTTATCTCTGAGAAGAGATGTGTGGCTACATGCCTCTGAACTGTCTTACAATGAGGCTCGAAGGCCTATTTATTGTTGAGAAACAATGGAAAACCCTTAACATTCCAAAACCTAACCCTAGAAGATGAAACGCCAAACTATGGGCCCCGTTTGGGTAACCCTAGAAAATGAAACGCCAAACTATGGGCCCCGTTTGGGTAAATTGGTACATCAACTTCCCGGGGTCGTAACTTTGGGCTACGATCTCCGTTTGATGCGCATGATAGCCTGTTGGAAAGATCTCCCCAAGGACTACGATGGGAAAGACGATTTTTATCAAGAAAATCGCGGAGCAAGATTTCCCAAAAAAATGTCTTTTAGGGCCTCAAAACGGCTCCGGAAGTTCAGGACTCGAAAAACTGCTAAAAATAGTAAACTGCGCTATAATTAAGGAAACTGAAAATGTTGAGGTGGGGGTCTAGGTGGACTTGGCAGGTGGCCACCAATATCCACCTGGATCAATGCTCCAACTACTCACTACAATATATGGTCCATTTTGGGCAGCAGATAATTGTCTTTTAAGGACACCTTATTCAAATTTATGAAGTCAATACATAAACGAATCTCACCTGTTTTCTTCCTTACAGGCACCAAGTTTGATATCCAATCTGAAAATCGGATAGGCACAATGATTCCTGACTTATACAATCTATTACCTCTTTCTCAATTGATGGCAACAACTTCAGATTGATTCTCCTCAACTTTTGACGAAAAGGCTTCTGATTTGGCTTAATAGGAATAGTATGATGAATGATATTTGTGTCATATGTTTTTAGATCTAAATAATCCCATGCAAAAACATCAGAAAATAAAGACAAAAATTTCACATATTCTTCTTTTACCTTTGGTAACAATGACTTTGATAGCATTACCTCTTGGGATTCTCAGCGGTCCTAATGTTTACCTCTTCAACACCCTTTTCAGTTGGTCTCAATGTCGGTTTGCGGGCCACATCATCTTGATCAAACAGCTCCTCTAAAGGAATCAATCCCTTAGGAATAATGTTGTCTTTAAGTTGCAGCACGTCCATTTGATTTACTTGTATATTATCACTACCATCATCATGTTCAGTATCTATTGAGGTATCTTTGAACTTACCCTTATTTTGCAGAAACTGATTGATCTCTTCATCATCTTGAAAGACTTGCCAACATTGCTGATTGTCCCGAACGATGGGACGGTGTTTCACATGAATCTCAAACTTGTTGCTAGAATTCATTGGAATTTTTAAATTGCTTGCTGCCTTGGCAAGTCCATCAGCAACACCATTTTGTATGTGAGGCACACATGTCAAGGTATGATCAATAACTTCAAAATATCTAAGATTGTATTTCGATATGCCCTCATACGAGGATGCTTGGCCTGAAACTCACCCTTAACTTGCTTTATCACCAACTCGGAATCACCATAGACCGCAATATTCTTCACTTTCAGCTTTCTAAGAATCTTTAGGCCAGCAATGAGAGCCTCATATTCCGCCTCATTATTTGAACAATCAAATGCTAGTTTATAGGAACACACTCTCACCTTTCTTGGAACTTTGTCTTGAGCGAAAAAGGGACTTCGAATCCACACACCAATACCAGCACCATCACTACTTACTGCGCCATCAAAATCCATGGTCCAAAGACCATCTTCATCTTCTTCCAAGTGTTGAAATTGTGTTAGCTTTGTGTTTTTTGTTTGCTGCCCCTTATCTTCAACTGTTTTCTCCATAATAGCTTGCTTTTCTCCTCTTTCCTTTTGCAGAACTTCTCTGAAATTTTCAGTGATCTCTAGTATATCTTCCGCCTGAACTAACTGACTATCTAGATCATTAAAACTATCAGCAAATAAAACAAACGACTCCAAATCTGTATGTACATAATTTACAGGATGATTGATTGACTTCTCTTTGCTGGTTATCATGTATTTCATCTTTTGCTCTCGATATAGATTTCTCATTTGACCAAAGACTGGAATTGTAGCATAAGAAAAGTCTAACTGTAGAGTACCCTTCAACTTAGCCCCCCAAGATCTTGAAAGTAGCATACCATAACGTGGAGGAATGTCCGCCACAACCACATCCATCAAGACATTTTTCGCTGGAATTTGGTCTAAGCTAACAACCAAATATTTGATCAGCCCGATACATCTCACACGGCTGGAAACAAATGAATACAAATCATGATATTTCCTTGTAATGTCTAACCCCAGCTTCTCCATGATCTCCTTTGGCACCAAATTGTGCGAAGCACCCGAATCGAACATAGCATTGTGCAAAAAATATTCATGCAATCTCAAACTGATATAAAAGGGAGGTTTAGAGACTTGACCTCGGTAGTTGTTGTTTTTCATGATTTCAGTCAAAGGAATAGATACTTTTAATTTGGAAATTTCATTTTCCAAACTAAATGCTGAAACTTTGTCGACTTCTTTGACCGAAACTTCTCTCCTATCTTTGATTATACTTGCCTGATTTGTCCTTTCTGCTGCTAATATCTTGCTAGTTGTGGGATCAATTGTCTCCTTTCCTTTATTCTGTGGTATCGGTGAATCCGCCTTTGGTGCTATAGCTTCTTTTCTTTTCTGAATTGGATTGATGGGCACATCTCGATTTCTTAATGAATACTGCTTCTGTTGAGTGGACAAGGCATTCAAATATCCTCTTTGGTAATCATCTAAATATGCATCATTAGCTAAGATAAATCTTCATCTTGTTAGGCACCTGAACTTTCTCCATACTCTTCTTCTTCAGTGATGTAAATGGGCAGATCATCAGGAGTAAAGAAGTGGTTTTGGTCCCCTACTACATCAGCATCTTCATCTGAATCTTGACTCACAAATTTCTGCAAAAGAGGAGTCTTGATCGGTTGCTGGGCTGCCAGCTCTTGTACTCTTTGTTCACGCTGCTTAATTCTGAACTGAGGTTGTTGCTGGCCATGGTAATTTGGATTACGAATCTGCGGTTCTGATTTGTCAAGATTCATTCTTTTGAACATTTTTTCCATCTCACGAAGCCAAGGCAGTTCTGATGTAGATTCTTCCTTTATAGTCACTCTTTTCTCTGCCTTCAACCGTGCTCTCTTTTCATTCAGATTTGCCTCAACATTAATAGCAATCTTTTGCATATCTTCTAAAGTAGGCGGATCTCTATCCCGTAATGAATAAGCCATCTCCGGATCAAAGCCATCTGGGAATTTGAGAAGAGCTGATTTTCTAGATGGCCTTAAATCATCCGGAATAGCATTATAAACTGTATTGAACCTGATAATGTAGTCTTGGACAGACTCACCATGATTGCATTTGATATTATTGTACTCGGCATTGATCTGAAGCGGATCCTTCCGGAGTTCCCAACGATCTAAAAATTGCTTCTAAAGTTCATCTAACGTAGGTATAATTCTGGCTCCCAAGCCTCTAAACCATTTTCTTACTTCTCCTCTGAATGTTTGCACAAACAATCGCATAGTTACATCCTCTTCATCAATCTCATATAAATCACAAAAATTTTCCTTTTTTTCTATGTGTTGCTGAGCAGACACACTTTGACGAGTGCCATCAAATAAAGGAATCTTACTCTGATAGTCCGCGGGCATATCATGCAATTACTGAGGTAAAGCAAGAGGTGCGAAATGAGCAGCCATTGCTCTAGGTGGATTTACTCTAGGTGTTGTTGGTGGAGTAGGTGTAGTTGCTGTATGAGGAGTATGCGGAGGTGTATGCAGAGGAGAAGCGATGTGGGATGAAGGAGGGGAATTGGTTGTAGATTCTGAATAAGTAATTATAGGTTGCGCAGGAATGGTGGGAATGAAAGACAGTTCAGTAGGAATTCTAGAGGTAGATGCTGTGACAGTGGATCCAATGTTTGTAGATACAACTTCTAAGAAATCAGCAAGATTTGCAGCTTGGATATCAGTCTGAATTTGCCTCAAAATAAAATTGTCAATTAATTTATTGTTCCTTTCAAATTCAAGAGCTGCAGCGAAGTCAGGATTTGGAACAATAGAATCAAGAGCGTTTTCATATTTGGTTTTAAACAATGACAATTCAAACTTTTCGTCGAAATCAAGTTCTTCAAGGTATTCAAAAATTGCAGGACATGAATGAGATTTAACCAAGGGAGTCACCGAGCTTATTTGATGGAGGATTTTTCGAATCAAATTTGGATTTTCGTAAATAGGAGGTGGATTCAGATTTGGATTAGCTCTTGTATGTCTTTTTGAAGCCAGTGTATTTATCAGAAGATCAAAAGAATTAAGATAATTCAGCCAATCGTTTTCTAGACTCAATCATCCAAAGGTCTAGAACGAACAAAAGTACTGAGGTGATTTGCAAATCAAGTTTCCACAAGCTAACCGGAGATCGACTGAAGCAACATTTATCTACTTTCGCTTATGCATAGCAAAAGCGTTTCAAAAGCTACCTGGCCTGACTTCAGACTCCATCTAAGACTTGTGAAACAAACTCATCAACAAGCAAACCATTTGAGATTTCTCCCCAGTATGGTTGCCACTATGTTAGTGCTCAAATATAACTTAGGCTGAAATAAGGTAAGACTCAAGGCCACATCAAACCACACTCGGCCTCGTAGCTAAACCTACGAGGATAGGAGAGGGCTCTTTCCAGGTCAATATCAGTAAAATATAATCAACAAGTTCGAGATGACTGAATTGATGACTAATTTTAGGCTATGTATTAAGTACAAAGACTGTGAAATTGAGTTTTTGATGTTTTGTTGAATTCAAGGGAAAGGCAATTTTGGGTGCGGGGATGAGGCACAACTTTTGTAGAGGTCTACTTGGGGCAAGATAGGCGATTGTTTTGATGCCTTAAAGCAAGTGAGATGGGTAGATCAGACTGGTGAGGAGCTAAGGAGATCAATGAAGTCTCAAGGATTCTCCTTAAACTAAAGAAAACATAGAAAATTAAACAAATTTAAAGGCAGAGCATAGCAAGTTCATGAATTCTACCTTAACACTTCATTTGTTTAATTACAGAAGATTAAATAAAGAAAGTGGTACACATACACAACTTAAAAGTACTGAGAGAAATACACCATCAACACATAAAGCCACATGAGTCCCAAATAGTGCTACAAAACCCTGGTCTTTCCTTTGCCAAAATGCAGATAAGATATGTAAAATATAGTGTCAAGCTATTCCCAAGAGTCCAACCCTAAAAATGACTAAGAAAATACATAATATAGGCAAGCAAACACATTTCCTTGCCTCTAGGGGTCGAGCTCATCATCCTAGGAGCTGTTTCAACCAATTCTAAACTAAACACTACAATCTAGGCAGCCAAAACAACTTGCCTCTATAAGCTAGGAAACCAATTCATTCATTACATTTTTACTATTTTATGAATGAATCATTTAGAATAGGTAAATAAGTGTCAAAACAACATAAAATTCCAATAATTACATCAAGAAGAGTGAAAAATCCCATCACAAGTCAAAACTGGTCAAACTGGCTTCATTTGCTGAGCTAAGGACAAAAACTGTGCCAAAAAACCCTGTGCGCTGCGCGCTTGAGCCCTGTGCGCCGCGCGCCTTTCCACCTACGTTTGCGGCACTTTCCGTCATCCAAATTGAGCTGAGATTGTCTTGTTGGAAAGCCCTGGATGTCTACTTTCTAACCTAAGTGGAATTTTCCAATTTGGTGTCCATTTGTCCCTCCAAAAGTGCATTCTCCCAGAAGTACTTCATGTTGGTGCAAAAAGTGGCAGAAAGGTGATTTGCATGATGTTTTTGAGACTTTTGGTCACCCAGAACTTGATGAAATGTCTTGGCAATAGCTGAGCATGTGTATTTCATCATGAAAAATCCAAAACTATAAGCCATCTATGATTTGGACCTCCCCATCTTATGGGTTGCGCGCTACGCATAGAGCCAAAAAACCTGTTTCGCAAGCCAAAAATTTTGAAATGACAAAATTTTCTCCAAATTTGCCCAAATTTGGAGTGAAGATGCTCCATCATGTATCATGCTCAACTAATGAAGCCTCGGCCAAAAATCGAAGCGGATCGGGCCTTTTGCATTGTTTTTGCGCTTTGCTCAAACGCCTCTTGAGGATCTTCATTCTTGCTTTGCAAACATGCATGCGAGCCCAATAGTGAGTTTTCATAAGGCGAAGCATGTCTTTGTCCCTTTTTGCCTTCACCAACAACTTCTCCAAATGAGTGTTTACCTGGATGAGCATTGATTCTCGATCAATAAGTGTCAAATCACCGGGTCTTCTTCGGGCCAATTCCCGGTCTTCCCAGATCTTCCGCAGCTCATAAAGTTCATGCTCATCTTCCAGCTGTTTGTTGCACTGATCCAAGTAGTTGATCACCCATTTAGCCATTTGCAATTTCTTTTGTAGTGACTCATTCTCGGCCCTTTGCTCTCAGATGATCTCCTTGAGCTCCGAGTTAGGCGAGCTAGCATCAACATCAATGATACCCATATCCTGACCTCCTGAAGGACCCTCATCAACCACGGGTCTCTTGTCCCTATCCTGAATCTGTACCTATGCTGAAGATGGAGGCGAGACCCCTTCCACATGATGTGGAGATAATACTTGCTCTGCTGATGATGTCAACGAGACCCCTTCCACCCCAGGTGGAGATAGTACTCGTCGTGCGGATGCAAATAAGGCCCTGTGGCCTCTCTGATATGTCACATATACTGGAGCGTCAACATGCTCGATCTTAGGAATGTCAAACTTATGTGAAGGCCCTCCCTCATCATGAACTATCTCTAGAGGAGGCTGTAGTGCGGAAAAGTAATCACGGGAGATGAAATCCTCCCAAGCAATACCATGCTGTGCCAACTGATGCATCACTATGATTTTGATCAAGGCATAGTGATATATGCTCCTGTGCTGATGTGCCAGGCTCTTCCTCTGTACTAAAGGCACCATCCTCTCTATGTTTTTACACATGAAAAACGGAATGTTCATCATACGTACCCGTGTGAAATGCATCAACAAATGGACATGGTACGCATAGAGGCACGAGAATCTGCCCTCACAGCTGAAATACCGAATGATGAGTTTCATCAATGGTGCAAACTCATCTTTCAGGAATCTGAAAGGAAAGGCTACGCTCAAGTGTCTGATATATCTGGGCTTGATATATGGCTCATAGTAATGCCTATCCAGCATCTGGCGTTTACTCAATTCCTCCCCTACATTTGGTATCCCGGTGGCCTAAGCAATAGTGTCCGGTGACAAGGTAAAATCGACTCTGGCAAGGTTTACATGACCATCCTGTAGGTTAAGGACAAGTAGACGGACTAGTTCTCGATGATGCTGAGTTTGTGAGATCATCTCACAATATTGGTAACATGATTGGCGCCGAAAACAATCCATTGCAAGTGGGCAAGCTTGCAATTGAGCCAAAGAAGTAGGCTCCTCCCTAACATGCTGTCCAGACTTGCCACCTTTGTGATACCTCCGTGGCACATTAGGTACATTGACCTCCAGTGTACAGTCACTATCATACTCCTACTCATATACTGACTCGGTCTCTAACATGTTCTTTAAAAACAAGGTAGCTGGAATATATATATGTTGATATACAATTGTGTACAAAATTGACTGTGGACTTTTTTCTTTTTCTCAAAATGCTGTGACCAAGGGGACATAAATGTACAAGGAAATTGTTAGGAAAGGGAAAACATTAGGGAAATGGGAATAATGGAAATAAAACAAGGAAATTAGGGAAGGGAAGGGGCATGGAAATCGTGAAATTTTAGGGTTTTGGGATGAGGTAGGGATTATATGTTTGTAGTAGAAGGGAGGGATTGGGATTTGAGGGAGGATAGTGTATGGTTTTATGAGGAATTATTGGGGAAAATATTGGTGAAAATAGGGGATGGGAAACAAAGGAAATAGGGAAACCTTGGCAACAGTTATTTTTGAAAACCCTACAGCAATCTTGGCATTTAAATCCTTACAACAAATGAATTGACAAGGAGGGTTTTTACACTTGGTTTTTTCATGGAAAATATAGCATAATTTCTTTACATAAACCATCCAAAAACCAAGAACAAGCCGTGAATGTAAGCCTACCTGTGATTTGATGCATGAGAAGAGGTGTTTGAGTGGTTTCTGGACAAAGTTTAGGCATAAACTTCTATGCACCGCGCGCCTCACCCAACGCACCACGCGCGTGTAAAATTGCACTGGAATTTGTCACCTGATGCGCCGCGCGCCAAACCTGGTGCGCCGCTCGCCCTAGAAACGGCCCAATTTGCTCACAAACACACAAAATCACCTTAGAACAATGCTCTTTGCTCTTGAAATGTGGAATGGGTTGCAAATGGGGAGAAATATCTTCATATAGACTCCTTGTTGATTTTTGCTTAACCCAAAACCCATTTTGTTATGTTTGGTTGTTGACACTTTTTCAAAATTAATAGGCTCTGACCTTTTTGGTTTCCCCTTTAAAATTGGTTGAAATAATGATTTTGTCTGATAATTTTTTGCAGGGATAGCTCTGATATGCTCTGGCAAAGGAGACCAAGGCTGCACTTGAACAATTGCAGAACTGAAAATTTTGGCAATTTTTTACAAAAATGAGATGGCGAATTATCTTCAAAACAGAGTTTTGAAGAGAAGTCCTAATTCAGCTGTACAATGATGAAAATTATTGAAGTGATGATCTAACAAAGACATTCCTCTGGCCTGCTGGTCTTCTAAGACTTTTCAAGACAAAATTGACTCAACCCTTGACCTAAGACCTCAAAATTTAAAACATGATTGTAAATGACCTTTGAAGACTTATTTTAATGAATAGACCTGAACCAGCAGTGCCAAGCACGAGGGGAATGAATGACACAAACCGCTCAATCAGAGTTATGGCATTCCTAACGAAATGCAACTGATCAAAACTGATGGGACACCTAATCATGAAATGTAAAAGAGCTTTGATCTTTGACGGAGGGATAACTAGACCGACTCTAACAGTATCTCAGTTTCCAGCTCACCAAATTATTGAAGACTATTTTTGTTTTTGAAAAAAATGAAAAAGAGAAATAAGAAGAAATAAGAAGGGACCTGGGTGAAAACATCTATGAGGCACCTAAGTCCAACTTTTGGCTTGAAAACCTCCTTGAGGCAACCCAAGAGTGAAAAAAAAGGAAAATAAAATTTCCATGGGTAAAAGCCTCCCCTAAAGTGCATAGGGCAGGCAAACAGTTTGAAAACCTCCTTTGAGGCGACCTGCGTGTCTTTCAAAAAAAGAAAAAAAGAAAAAATAAAATTCCATAGCAGGGACCTCAAACTTGCCCACTAATAAAATTCTGTGATTTTTGCAAGTTTTTAAAGGAAACAAAGGACACAGAGTTCAGGGGACAAAAATCCAAGCATCACCATGTCTTCCTCCATTCACTTCATATATCCCATGCCTACTATGTCTCCATCATCCATCCTCACTTCCAGGCATCAGAAACCAATTTTTATGTAGTTTTCTGACTTTTATAGGGTTTCCTGTAGTTACTACAAGAGTTTCCTATAGTATTATAGGATGTCCTAAAGCAATACAGGAATGAAATTTTGATTGGGAAATGATGATGCAGGCCTATTCTAGGTTTAAATAAGGGACCATACACCTCACCACCTCTCACCCAACGCCATCTCATGACAATACCAACCTCTATGTCCATTAAAAACCACTTAGAAAAATTAAAATATTTACAAAAAATTAGAAAAAGGGAGTCCAAGGGTCATGCCATCATTGGCCTCACACACTTACCACTCCATCTCCTCCTTTTCCATCCATCTACTCCTACATAACCACCCATTCCTCCTCCAAGTGAAAAAAGAAAAAAAGAAAAAAAATGATGAAAAAGGCGGCTATAGGATTTCCTGTAGTAACTACAGGAAACCTTGTAACACCCTGTGTTCTCACAACAACAATCTCTCCATGCATTCTCCTTCAACATCCATGCAAGTAAATAGCTCCAGAACCCTTGCAAACACTATGAATCCTATCCAGAGCTCAACAACAACAACAGAGATCAAGCACCTGCACACAACGACAAAAAAAGGCAAGCATGTCAACAGGAAGAAATATACATAAAAGTGAGCAAGGAAAAGAACTTACATGAACAAAAATAAGCACAACAGATTCACCCTCCAGCATGCATAAACCAAGCAAAGGAAGGCATGGGTATGGAACCTCATATGAATTCTTCTCTAAGTACGATATCATAAAATTGTAGGAATATGAAAAAAGTTCGATTTTATAAGTTGTAGGTGGTTATTTAACTTGTCAACTCTCAGCTCAAAAACAAAAAGTGAACTCCTAGTCAGCATGACATGTGGCAATGTCACATCAAAGAGAATGAGTTAAAAATGTGGTCAAGCTAATTTGTGTTAGAGTGGGTGATGATTACGAGGGGAAGCTACATGATAACTAACAGTGAGCCAATGGTCCCAAAGAGGAAATCTCGTATAGTTCCAACCAATACAATGCTCCAAGGAATCGACCATAGATAACAAACATTCCAAACTCTCATGCACCATTTGTTCATTTCAATATCAAAGAAGACCAAGACCACCTTGGAGAGCCATCGAGGAGGGAAAATTATTTCAGCCACCCTAAAAGAAACAAAACTACAACAAAAACTATAGGAAACACAGGGAGCTACAAGAAACATTGGAAATTCATAGAGAATGCTGAAAATGGGTGCATAGGGTCTAGCTGCTCAGAAATTCTCCTCATCCAAAGCATCACAGTGTTTCTTAGGTGCCCCATATTGTTGCGAAATGGAAACAAGAAATTCCAGTTTAATTTGTCCTTGAATTAAACTATGAATTAAATTTGAATTCTATTCTCATAGCAACTCAAAATAGTTAAATTAAGTTTATTAAACTTACTTAACTTAGGAAATTCGAGCTGGAAGTCTTTTAGAAGTCATCTATATGATATCCCTATTTTGTAGGAGTCCAGTGTGAGTTAAATGTGAGTTGTAAAATAGAAGACTCAATTTCATGAGTCAGTTTAGTTAAATTAGTGCTCAAATTGATTGAGAGAACTAATAGTGAGTTAACAATCATTAGTGACACTAATGAACTCCACTAGTGCTACTCTAGTTAATTGAATATTTACTCATTAGAAACTCATGCATGGTGATTATGAGAAATACCTAGTTGAGAGTAGAGTGCAGGGACAATGTACTATTTATTTTATATTTTTCTGAGTTGCACTGATAGTGCGTGCAATCAGGAATTGACCCTTAAGGGATTGCACAATTTTTAGAGGCTTTATTTCCCTTTAAATACAAGCTATCCTTCATACGAATTACACATTGGAATAGAGACTTGGAGAGCTTGTGAATTAGTGAATATTTGGCCTTGAGCTTTCTTATGAGTTGGAGATTGAATTTTCTAAGTGTTGGGATTGTTCTAAAGAGAACAAACATTGTAATTTCATCTTGATTTTCCATATTAATACAAAATAGATAGTAGGGTTTTGAGTTATGGCTTTCCCTGGATATTTATTGTGTTATGTGCCTTTGATTCTCTTCCTACATTGATTATTGTTTTCTTAATGTTTATGGGATTCCTCTATAAAGATTAGAAGCATATTCTTTTCTCTTGCTTTATCAAATTGCATTAGCTTGTGAATCTACAAGATTTTCTACATGGTATCGGAGCAAGATTGTTTTTTGGGTGGAGAGTTTGCAAAGCAGATATCAAAATTTTTGTGCAAAATGTTTAGAAACAAATAGTATATCTAGATTCCTTGAGAAAATATACCCAAATTAAAAAAACAAATTGGCCTAATCGGAGTTCGGATGAGGGAGATATCGTTGATTTAAAATCATCTCTCTAGAGGAGATTTCGACGTTTTGAGTTTCTAGGTTATAGGTGAAAGTCAAATTTACATACATACTTCATGATCAATATATGGAGTTCCTTGGGTTGAGGCTTGAGTATGCCTTGGAAGGAAGCACACATTTCATACCCTGGAGGGACAGGAAGGATGCCATGCTAGAGGATAATGGCTTGAAGGAATTTGTTGAACAAGCAATTCCTAAGCTAGTAGTTACTGATGTATAGAAATTGGCCACGTGGAAGGAGTGTGTGGTGAAGGCAAGGAGGATAATCCTTTAGGGAGTTCGAGATCATATTTTCTCGAGTCCCCATGGAAAGGAAACCATGCATGCTATGTGGAAAACATTGAAGGACTTGTATCATAATAACAATGATAAAAGGAAGCTGGAACTGAAGGATAAACTTTGTAAAATCAAGATGGAGAATGGTGAAATGATTCCAAAGTACTTGACCATGTTCACTCAATGTTGGGATGAACTTGAAAGTGTTGGGATCACAGTTGTTGAGGAGGATATGGTGAGTCTTTCTCTTATTTGACTCCTAAAGAGTTGGCATAGTTATCAAGACTCTGTCAATGGTCGGGAGAAGCTTCTAGAGTGGGAATGACTATGGTTGGAATTGATGCAGGTGATGATCCTCATCATTGGGTAACTATATGGACCTTAATACACATCCAAGCTTATTAAAATCAACTCTTCTCATAATTCCTTACATATTTTAATCATATTTTTATTAATGAGAAGAGTAAAAGTAAGATGTTATGTCTAGTGGTCTAATGTGCATTGATTGGAATCTTTTAAGAGCAAATCATTGCAATTTTGGCTAATTAAGGGTAGAAACTTGAATGGGAGAAGGAGGAGAGATTGTAGGAGATAGATCCTCCTAATTTAATCCTCACTCATTCGAATATTCCTCCATCAAATCACACTAGCTCAGAGTTGCAAGTAGCTGAGTCATGAAGATCAAAAGGTAGCTGAGCCAGTGACAGTTAAGAGTCAATTCATCTTGCGTTTGGGAGTGAAGCCTCCCTAGATTTTGGGAAGTCATTGGAGACTTCAGTTGTATAAATAAGGAGGCCTAGAGCCTCATTAGGATTCAGATTTTTTATGTAAGAGCACTAAGCATTTTCAAGTTCAAGATTTGTGGAAGACATTGTTATGTCATTTTTCTGATATGATAATGAGAATGAGAATTTCCTTTCTCCAGCACTAAGTTGACTTAGAGGGCTAAAGCTCTTGGGTTAGGGCCCAACCCTAGTAGAAATGGCTCCTCTTCTTGTACTTGTATGCTTAGTTGATTTCATAGATTAATGGTTGAATTGGTTTTAGCATTATTTCATTGCAAGTAGTTGTGAATTTGATTAGTTTGCTTCCATTTGTGCATTTCTTTAGTAGTAGCTTAGAAATATAAAGGAATACCAAAAAGATGTTAGCAAGTTTATTTAGCCTCACTCCTCCCTTCAGGGACCATGGTTTGAGGAAAGAACTCCTATGCATCCACAAAAGACAGAATTCTGATTTCTCATGGAATTTAGGGTTTGCTGCTACTTAGGCTAACATATTTTCAGTTTTCAAGAATAGGATTAAATTGTCATCTATGATATCTTCAGCCCTGTATTAGATAGCATAGTGTTTCACATTACTCTCCGAGTATTTCTATGCATGAATTAGGAAGCTAGATAATGAAATTTTGTTTTCTTAAGTTGATTGAAAATCTTTCTTATTTGACATGGTTCATGGATAAATGCTAGTGATTGATGCAATGTAGGAGTTTCAATAGTGCAAGGAGATATCATGACCAACAACCCTAGCCTAACCTCATCCATCCATGAAAACCAAAAGCCACTAAGTCTCTCAACCAATTCATCATTCCATAATAATAACTATATAGGGTTTTTGAGCAAATAAAACCATCTTACAAACTATGTTTTAAGATCTGAAGAAGTCCTAGCCACTCCCTTGCCTTATTTATCCCACTATTCACCTCCCCTAAGCCCTATACCACCTTCCAAATCACCCCTATTGCTCTCCGCTGGATCTCGTGGGAATATAGGGGATCCTGTAGGAGCATTAGGACATCATGTAGGACGACCCGTAGTGGCCTATTTTGAGGCCGAATTGTGGAAACAACATCCATGAAGATAGGAAAAGACCCCTACTTGGCTCCCAAGCCATCTGACCCTTTACCAACATCTCTAACCCACCTCCACATCACCAAGAGGATTTAGAATTCATATTTTTACACAAAAAAAGGAAAAAAAGGAAAAAATAGTTATTGTGTTCATTTACATGCACAACATTAGAGTGTTTGCTTATTTTAGATTACATGCCTAGGATAGTAGGATTACACACATGATAACTTAGCATTATTCTGAAGAAAATCCTTTTAGCAGTTAGTTAGATGAGTGGTGTGTTTAAGCATTTGATTTCAGTCTTTCCTTACTACAGTAGACAATATTTCAGTTAGTGTAAATTTCCCTTTCCTCATTAGTAATCAAGCGTCTTCTGAATCAATAGAAGGCTGGTTTGAGAAACCGTAGTGGCTTATTGCCAGCATAGAAGTGAAAAATAGTGCACCCATCACATCTGCTTGTGTATACAACACTGTCAACTCCAAGTTTTTATGAACCCTGGGTTGATAAAGTAAAGTTGGTAGCCCTAGGAGTTGAAACATTCTTGTTGCAATACTAGTGCTCATCACTTTCTGGCATCGTTTCTGGGGAGGTGTCTGAGTAAGATGTGAATTTTGCTTTCTTTCTTCCATTTTTTATCTCTAACATTTTGATATTAGCTTCATTTCTGAAAAAGTAATTGTAAGTTGGTTTTCCTTCTTTTCCATTATGCAAGTGAGCTTTCATTTAGTAGTTAGTTTCTATTTAGTTTATTATTTCAATTATGTAATTAGTCTCAAAACTTGAAAAATCCAAAAAACAAAACAAAAATACTTCTTTCATGCCTCATAGGAATAGGGATAACTTAGGAAAATTTCTACCAAATACCCCCACCACTTCAAACAACCAACCTTCCCTCTTCTTCGGTAGCTGTGAATTGGAGGACCCCTTAGGAAAACAACTAGAGATTTTTGAAGAACCTACAGGGGGAGAAGAAGAAGGAGAACTCATTCCAACTGACCTAATGGCTGAAAATAGAAATGACAGAGGAGATAGAGGAAGAATAGAGGGTGCATTTCCCATAAGAGAAACTAACGGGGATACCAATATGAAAAACATAAGCTCCTATTCTCTTCCTCATTTCTATGGCCTAACCTCAGAAGATCCAGATACTTTTTTGTTTGAGTTCGTTGTCATATGTAGAACTTATTATTACACCACTGATGAGTAGAAGTTGAAATTATTCCCATCCACTCTCAAGGATACAGCTCTACGCTGGTTCATGGGTTTACCTGGGGATAGCATCACAACCTGGGCTCAGATGCAACAAGATTTCAAAAACAAATATCAAGACTACTGCAGGTCCAAAGACACAAAAGAGAAAATTTTTAGGATGATCTTAGGGAATGATGAATCCCTAGAGTATTATGAAGAAATATTCCAGCTTAGCTACAAAAGGGCCAAGTTAACACTTGATCCTGAGTCACTGAAGCTAGTCATGCTCTGAGGGGTAAGGGAAGATCTTCTGGATACCTTAAACTTGCTAGCAGGAGGGGACATCTACTAGCTACCCTATGAAGATATCAATATTCTCTTTAGCAATCATTCTAGGGTAGCTAGGAAAAAGGGTAGGGGTAGTCGACCAATGGCCAACTCATCCTCTTCCAACACATCCATAAAAGGTGAAATTGGAAATATGATGGAAGATTTCAAGAGTGAAATGATGCAAACCCTTTCCCTACAGATGTAAACTATGCACATTAAGAGAAGACAAGAGGAAGTAGAGAGAGCATTAGCCATCTTCTACCTTAGATGCCTAAGGAGGCACCCTAGGAATGAATATACATTAAACCTGATCGATATATGCTCGGTCTGTGAAGAAAGCCACTCCAAAGTCAAGTGCCCTTCTCTACCCGGACTAAACATTGTGTATCAGGGAACTGAAGGGGTGAATGAACAACTCCACTACATAAATCAAAGGAGGCCCCATGGGCCTTGGCCATACCAGCGGGGCAAGGGTCATCCCATGCATATTAAAACCCTAACTAGAACACATCCATTCCCTCTTGGGTTCCCCCTACTCATCCTTCCTAATCTACACCTGCTCCTTGGTATTTTTCATCTCAGTACCATTCCCAACTGACCAACTAGTCATTTCAGCCATATACTCTGCCACAGCCTCAGTGGAATGCACCACCCCAAGGGTGGAGGCCCCCATACAATAATGCTCTAGATTTATTTCCTTTACCTCCTGCTCAACCACAACTTTTACACCCTACTCCACCTAAACAACCTTAGATGTTTGCCCAGCCAAATCCGAACTCGAACAACAGACAGGCAAAACAAGTATACAGTGGAGAGACTTCCTATCCCACTTATGTTGTGGAGATTCATGAAATCAACCTAAGCTCTGAGAGAGTACTCCCAGACAACCAACCTCCATATCCACCTAGGGAGAGGGAGGAGGAGAGAGAGGAAAGCATGCCTAGAGTAAATCTACCACCCTATCCTGAAAGATTAACTCATCTAGTCTAGCCTACCCCAGAAGAGAATGAACTTCTGGGTGAATTGAAAAATCTACGTGTAAAATTCCACTTCTCCAAGCCATCAAGGATGTACCTATTTACAACAAATTTATTAAAGAGAAGTGTTTCAAACATATAGGGAGGTGAAAAAAAGACACCCCTACCATTAATGTCATTGGACAATTGTTCGACTTAATGTTGGGGCAAGTAATTTTCCCAAAGTATTTTGACCTTGAAAGCCTCGTAGTAGATGTGCACATCAATGGAACCATTGTCCCACACACTTTGATTGATATTGGGGTTGCCATTAATGTAATGACTAAGGACACCATGCTCAAGCTCAATCTCTAGGGTGCATTAAGAAAGACCACAACAGTCTTGCAACTTGCAGACCATTCCATAGTAGCCCCTGAGGGGGTTGTTGAGGATGTGATGATCTCCATTGACTCCTAGGAGTACCTTGCAGACTTCCTAGTTCTCTAGCTTAAGGCCAAGCATAGTGGTTATCCTCTCATACTTGGGAGGCCTTGGTTAACCACTACTAATGCTTACATCAGCTACAGGGTTGGAAATATGACTATAAAAAATGGGCATCTTTCCAAGCAGTTGGTCTTGTACCCTCCTGCTTAGCCATCCTTATAACATGACTTACGTTTATGGCTAGAAGAGTAGGAAGAAGATGAAATCTACTCAGCCCAACTCTATTGCCTAGAAACTGCCATGGGGGGAGGACAACAGGATGAAGATGATTTGATTGAACACATACTCCAAAGTCCAATTCCCAACACCTTGTCCTTAGAGGTAGTATTGAAGGAAACCAAGAGCAACCATCATATTTATCTATGCTTATATTATTCAAACCCTGCCCACTTCAAAACAATAGAATTCAGCCCTGAAAGAACTTTGGAAATCAACCCCTCTCTTTCTATACACCAAGAAAAGTTGTGCAACATGCTAAGGGAACACCTGGATGCCTTCGCTTGGAATTACAAAGAAATGAAGGAAGTGCACCCATTGGTGTGCACTCACCACATTTATATCAAATAAGGTTGCAAACCAGTCTAACAAACCCAAAGGAGAATTAATCTAGCTCTCAAGGATATAGTCAAAGAAGAACTGCAAAAGCTGCTGGATGCAGGATTCATTTACCCTATCTCAGATAGTGAGTGGGTTTCTCCTTTGGTGTTGGTTCCAAATAAAAATGGGAAGTGGAGGATTCGTGTCAATTACAAAAAATTAAACAAAGAAACAAAGAAGGACCATTTCCCTCTACCTTTCATTGACCAAGTGTTAGATGGCCTGGCAGGGAAAAAGTTTTTTTCTTTCCTAGATGGGTTCAATGGGTACAATCAAATCCAGATTAGCCCAAAGGACCATGATAAAACCACCTTCACCTATCCTTGGGGTACTTTCTCTTATAGGGTCCTTCCTTTTGGCCTATGCAATGCCCCTGCTACTTTCTAGAGGGCAATCATGAGTATCTTTTCTGAGCTAGTGCATGATGTAGTAGAAATTTATATGGATGATTTTACACCATATGGGTGTGATTTCCAGGAGGCTCTATCCAACTTGGGTAAGGTGCTAAACAAATGCATTGAAATGGACTTGTCCCTTAGTCCTGAAAAATTTGAGTTCTTGATGACTGCAGGGACTATTCTAGGTCATTCAATATCCCAGAAAGGACTATAGGTGGACCCAAATAAGATATCCATCATCCAAAGGGTCCCACCTTTGCACAAACAGAGGGATTTCATAGGTTTTCTAGGTTTAGATGGATACCATATGAGATTTATAAAAGACTTCAGCAAGTTAGCTTCTCCTCTATTTGGGTTATTGGCCAAAGACTCTGAATTTTTATGGTCAGGAAGTTGTCAAGAGGCCTTGGACACCCTAAAGGACAGGTTGACCATTATCCCTATTCTCTAAGGCCCAAATTAGGCCCTTCCTTTCCATATACATGCTGATGCCTCTCACAAAGCCATAGGAGTATCTCTAGGCTAGATAGATAACAAGCTACCTTATGCCATTTACTTCATCAGTAAGAATATGTTAAAAGTTGAATTGAACTACACAATGACTAAAAAGGAGCTCCTTGTTGTTGTGCATTCATTGAAAAATTTTAGGATTACATTACAGGTTACCAAACATTTGTGCGTACTGACCATGCTGCAATTAAATACTTGACGAATAAACCTAATGTAAATGCCCGATTATTAGATGGTTACTTTTATTACAACAATTTGGTCTAAATAATATTGATAAGTGTGGCAAGGAGAATGCTGTTGAAATTTTTTTATCCAGATTGACTTTTCCTGCAAGGGAGGAAGGAATGGTTGATGATCACTTACCAGATGAACACCTATTCACCATTTCAGTTCTCTCTCCATAGTTTGCTGACATAGAAAATTACCTGGTGTCTAAATAGTTTCCACCAAATTTGTCCTCCAAAAGGAAAATTAATATTGTGAGGAAGAGCACCCCATTCACTTGGATTGGGGGAAACCTCTTCAAACTAGGCCCAAATCAAATTCTGAGAAGATGTTTCAGGGAGGAGGAATTCTTTGACATCCTTCTGACCTGTCATGATGGGCCTTGTGGAGGTCACTTTGCAACCAAAAGGATGACATTCAAGGTGCTACAAGCTGGTTATTACTAGCCCACTCTTCACCAGGATGTGAGGAGGTATACTATTTAGTGTGATCGCTGCCGAAGGATGGGGAAACCTACCCAAGGGATGAAATTCCTCTGGAGCCTCAAGTGATGTTCGAGCCATTTGAAAAGTGGGGCATGGATTTTATTGGACCCATTGACCCTCCATCCAGGAAAAAGTAGTACATCATTGTGTGCACTAACTATTTAACCAAGTGGGCTGAAGCCAAGGCCATCAAAGCAACGACAAAGGAGAAAGTGGTTGAGTTCTTAAGAGAAAATGTATTTTATTTGGGTACCCTAGAGAACTAGTCACTAATCAAAGCAGCCAGTTTACATCTCACATGATTGAAAATTTGTTAAGCCAGCACAAGATCAAGCATAGAACATCCACTCCTTGCCACCCACAAGCTAATGGGCAACTAGAGGTAACCAACAAAGCGCTGGAAGGCATTCTGACCATAGTGATTAGCAGTAGTAGAAAGGATTGGGCATATAGATTAGTTGAGGCCACTTGGACCTACAATACCACCTAGAAGACCACCACTAGATTCACTCCTTATGAGCTAGTCTACAGGAAGAAGGCCCTATTTTCCATTGAATTTGAATAAAACACCTTAAGAATGGCAACACAACTAGATCTAGATCTCACCAGGGCACAACAAGAGAGATTTCTCTAGCTGAATGGGTTAGATGAGTTTAGGATGCAGGCACTCCTACACACAGAGGTGACTCAAGTTCAAAGGAAGATTTGGCATGACAATAACATAAAGGAGAAATAGTTTTAAGAAGGTGATTCGGATTTGTTGTATGATTCCAGATACAAGGCTTTTAAAGGAAATTTAAGGACTAGATGGTTAGGGCCTTATGTCAGAGAAAAATGTCATGATAATGGTTCAATATGGATAAGAACTATTGATGCGGAGGCTATCCATTTACTTGTCAATGGGTAAATATTGAAGGTCTACAACAATCCCTTGTCAAAGAAAGAATTCATCGATGGCATCAGCAAGACAATGATGGTGGTGGAGAAAGTCTCAGCTTCTACCCCATCAAGTCCCTGAAAAAAAAAAAAAGGAAAAAAAAAGACTTAGGTGAAAACCTCCATGAGGCACCTAAGTCGCATTGTTGGGTTGAAAACCTCTTGAAACAGCCCAATGGTGTCAAAAAAACAAGAAAACAATAAAAATATCTCTGGGTGAAAATCTATTTTGAGGTGCCCAGGGCAAGTAGCTAGGATGAAACCTCTTGGAGGTAGACTATTTGTTTTGAAAGAAATAAAACAAAAGAAAAATATAAAAAAAGAGAGAAAAGAAAAAATTTGAAAATGTTGTTTGCAAGTCAGCAGAAGGAGGGTCAGAGAAACTTGAGAGGAGCCGAAGGACCTATGTAATCCATATTTTCATTCCTCCATCCCATATTATTCATCATCCATTGATCCCTCCATTTATGAACTCCTTCGGCTTAGCTTACATAGGCTCTGTGTTTTCTAAAGGATTCCCTGAAAACATATAGGAGTTTCTTGTAGGAATTATAGTGGCTTTGGAATCCCAAAAAAAGTGACCCCAGAGCAAGGGGATTGTTGGGTTGTGTTAAATTCTTTCCATGACTAGCCCACGTAGTTAACTGGGGGGTTGGGGGGGGGGCACCTTTCATTGTTCCGATTGTGTAGCGGGGGTGGGGGGGTTCACAGGGGGTTTGAGGGGTGCAGGTAACCCCCCTCTATGGGTTCCAAGGTAGCTGCCCAAGAAATTTTGTTTTTTGGACACTATATTAGGTTGGGTAGACCTACCTATGGTTTTGTGCATGTTTTTCGCACATGGTTTTGGATGCGATGGCTTTCGGTCCATGGTTTTGGCCGTGATGGTTTTCATTCCATGGTATTGGATTCTTTAGCATGTATAAATATGTATTGTAACATTGAATGGAACATAATGAAAATTCAAGCTGGTAGTCCCGATTTTGGGATCTAGGGGAAAATCTCTGTGTATATGTGTTTTATGTGTTAAGCTCTCGCATTGTTTATTTTCTATGTTTTAGAATTCGTATGTAGGTAATTTCTGTACGGGGTTAAAAACTACATTGGCTTCAAGGGGACGCCTTTTTTGCTAAGGGGTTTCGCTCAGGCCTATGGTAGACCCTGTTCAGTGGGATATCTATGAGATTGAGTCTGCTAGTGAAAGAATATGGCGAGCAGTGGAAAGATAGAGATTGAGAAATTTAATGGTGAGAGTTTTGAGTTGTGGAAACTTAAGATGGAGGATCTGTTGGTGGATAAAGATTAGTGGATCACGGTAGATCTAGGTACTAAACCAATGGGAGTGTCCAACGAAGAATGGAAGAAGTTGGATTGGAAGGCAAAGAGCATAATACGATTGTGTGTCTCATATTCAGTATTGCTGAATGTATCAGGGGAAGCTATGGCAAAGGCTTTGTGGGACAAGTTAGGGACTTTGTACCAATCTAAGTATCTGGTGAATAAATTGTTCCTACGAAAGAAGTTGTATAACCTGAGGATGAAAGATGGAGACTCAATGACAGAGCATCTGAACACATTTAATATTGTGGTAAGTCAGTTATTATCTGTTGATATTAAAATTTTAGATGAAGATAAGTGCATCAGTTTGTTGTGTTCTCTACCAGATTCGTGGGATATTCTGGTTATTGCAATAGGTAGCAATACAACTACCTTGCTTTTTTATGAAATAATCTCATCCTTGCTGATGGAGGAGATGAGACAGAAAAATATGGAGAGCCAAAATGGTGATTCCTTGTCTGTACAAGGATGGTCCCAGAACAGAAACAAGAATAAGTCACCAAGTGGGAGATCTAAATCGAGAGGGAGATATAAATCTCCAGGAAAACCTGTAAAGATGGTGTGCTGGAAATGCGGAATGCAAGGGTACTACAAAAGAGACTATAAATCTAAAGCTTATGATAAAGGAAAGGGATCTGATAATGCTACTTTTGCAGAGGCGAAAACCACCTCAAATGAAGGTGGGGATGTTTACTTGGCTTCTTCAAGTGCACATGTAGATCATGAGGCATGGTTGATTGAATCAGGTGCAGCCTTTCACTTCACTCCCCATAAAGAGTGGTTCTGCGAGTATGAGAAATACGATGGTGGTGATGCCTTCTTAAGGGATGATAGGAAGGCTAGAATCATTGGTCGTGGAAGAGTAAAGTTGAAGTTGCAAGGTGGAAGGGTTAGAACACTTCTGGGTGTTCTGCGTATTCCTTCATTGGCCAGAAATCTAATTTCTGTAAGCAAGATGGATAGTGCAGGTGTAAAAGTGTTCGAGAAGGATACCTGCAAGATGGTTCGGGGAGCACTGGTATTGATGCGGGAAGTTCAGATTGGAACTTTGTACAAGCTGCAAGGTAGCACTGTTGTTGATGGGTGAAACAGCTTTGTGGTTCCTGAAAGTGGAGTAGAAAATCTAGTGGTCTCTAGAGAGGAGACCATGGTGTGGCATCAAAGGCTTGGACATATTGGAGAGAAGGGCCTTCAAATAATTCATGGTAAAGGTATGGTAGAAGGTATGAGTAATAGCTCTCTAGATTTTTATTTTTGTGAAAATTGTGTATATGGGAAGCAGAATTGGGTGAGTTTCCCCTCTAGTGGTAAGAGGGCGAAACAAATATTAGAACTTGTGCATAGTGACGTGTTTAGACCTGTGAAGGTTCCATCATTGGGTAAGTCTATGTTCTATGTATCATTTATAGATGACTTCTCAAGGAATATATGGATATATTTCCTTAAGAAGGAACCTAAAGTCTTTGACAGGTTTAAAGAATTTAAGGCTTTGGTGGAAAACCAGACAAAGAAGAAGATAAAGGTGTTGAGGACAGATAACAGTGGAGATTTTTGCAGTAAGAAATTTGAATAGTTCTATAAGAAATGTGGTATATCACGATAGAAGACTACTCCATACACACTTGAGCAAAATGGAATTGCAGAAAGAATGAATAAGACGTTATGGAAAGGGAAAGAAGCATGCTCAGTGGTGCTAGGTTAGGACAGGAATTATGGGCAGAGGTGGTGGAGACAGTGTATTACTTGGTCAATATATCACCTTCATCAGCATTGGAGGATAAGACTCCACAAGAGGTATGGAGTGGTAAGAAACCCTCTCTTTCACATTTGAGGGTATTTGGATGTGATGCATATGTACATGTTCCAAAGGAGAAACAAACCAAGTTGGATAGTAAATCTGAAAAGTGCATCTTTTTTGGGTATAAGGATGGTTTAAAGGGTTATAAGCTTTGAAACCCAATAACAAAGAAGATTGTGTACAACTGAGATGTGGTGTTCAGAGAGGTAAAAGATGTTATTAAACATGAGGTCCAACTAAAGGAACTTGAGAAGATAGGGTTTGAGCTTAAGGAGGAAGAATCAGACTCTACAACAGAGGAGGAATCAAAAGATGAAGAGCTACAAACTCTGGGTGTGAGAAGATCAATTCGAGAAAGAAGGTAGCTAGAAAGGTATAGTCCATCTTCTTTCTGTTCAAATTTTGTTTTATATATTACTGATAATGATCCCATAACTATGAAGGAAGTAGTAGATTCAGAGGATGGAAAACTTTGGAAAGAGGCCATGGTTGATGAAATGGCATCTTTGCACAAAAATGAGGCTTTGGATCTGGTCGAGTTGCTAGCTGGAAGGAAACCCATTGGCATCAAATGGGTGTTCAAGAAGAAGACAAATGTAGAAGGAAAGGTGGAGAAATACAAAGCTCGGTTGGTAGCAAAAGGTTATTCCCAGGTACTGGGAATTGATTTTAGTGATATTTTTTCTCCTGTTGCCAAGGTAACTAATATTAGATTACTTTTATCTGTTTCTACTGCTTTTGATTTTGAGGTAGAACATATGGATGTGAATACAACATTTCTTCATGGGTATCTAGAAGAGGAAATCTACATGAAGCAACCAAAAGGCTTTGCGGTGAAGGGTAAGAAAGAAGTGGTATGAAAGTTAAAGAAGTCTCTATATGGGTTAAAACAATCACCAAGGATGTGGTATCAGAAATTTGAAACATTTATACGAGGACTTGGCCCCACCAAAAGAAAAGAATATCACTGTGTGTATTTTAAATTAATTGGTTACTGTGTTATTTGTCTAGTCTTGTATTTGGATGATATGTTGCTGGTTTGAAATGACAAAGAAATTATCTAGGATTTGAAGACCCAATTGTCCTCCAAATTCGACATGAAAGATCTTGGTGTTGAAAACTATATTTTGGGCATGGAAATTAAAAGAGATTGAGCAAAGAGGAAGCTATGGTTAAACCAGAGGAAGAATGTCAAGACAATACTGCAGAGTTTAATATGCAAGATAGTAAACGGGTGAAGGTTCCAATTCCTGTAGGTGTGAAGTTATCTGTTGAACAGTGTCCCAAGACACAAGAATAGATGAGGACATGTCCCATGTTCCATATGCAAGTGCAAATGGTAGCCTGATGTATGCAATGGTCTGTACTAGATCAGACATTGCACATGCAGTGGGATTATTGAGCAGTTTTATGTCAAAACTAGGGAAGGATCATTAGGCAGCATTGAAGCACATTTTCAGGCATTTGCATGGCACTAGTGATTATGGTTTGTGCTACAAAGGAAGACCAAGATTGGACAAAGTGTTGGATATTCGTGGCTTTGTTGATACAGACTGGGATGGAGATCTAGATTAGAGAAGATCTATAAGTGCGTATGTGTTTAACCTATTTGGAGGAGCAATCACTTGGATGAGTCAGAAATAATCTGTAGTGGCACTATCAACTATAGAGGAAAAATACATGGTAGTCACTCATGCAAGCAAGGAAGAAGTTTGGTTGCAGAGATTGTGTTAAAGTATGGGGTTAGTATAGGGAGCTTTAAGGATAGACTGTGACAGCCAAAGTGCAAATTTTCTTGGCAAAGAACCCTGCATATCATTCAAAGACAAAGCACATTGATGTTCAGTATCACTTTGTGAGGGATATGATAGAAGACAAAAAGGTGTTGCTGGTAAAGGTGGACACTTCGAAGAATACTGCAAATGCATTGACAAAATCTGTGAGCTCTAAGAAGTTCTCTTGGTGTAGAGAAACAATGGGCATTGCAGGGCTGGATAAATGACTAGGCTCTCTTGTGGCCCCCATATGGAAAGAAAACAACAAGTGGGAGAATGTTGGGTTGTGTTATATTCTTTCCATGACTAGCCCACATAGTTAACCAGAGGGTTAGAGGGGGGGTAAAGTGATGCAGGAGAATTTAGCCCAAGAAAAACCATTGTATTTTAGTAGACATAGGGGTATTGTGTTTTCAAGGAAGTTGGTTTCCTAAGAGTGAATTAAATGTAATTATTAATGTCTTGAGTGATTTTAATGAGAGAAGCTAGAGTAGGGAATTAATTGAATATTTTGAGGCAAATTTGTAAGTTTTCTCTCATATAGGAGAACATGAGGGATTTAGGATAGTTGAGAGATTGAAGGATTTGAGAATTGATTGTAAATCTTAGACTAGGAGTCAATTCATGAATCTAGGGATTAGAGAAGTATTTTAGGAACAAGGAATAGATTTAGGAGTTTTGTTAAGGGATTTATGGATCTAAACCAGAAATTGGTTTTAGAATCCTTTGTATAAATGTAAGCAAAAAAGGCAAAAACAGGGGTTAGAATGTTAGATAATTAGCTCGTTAAGCTAGAGTGTGGGATTTAAGCCTATGGGCAGAGTGTAACCAAGGCCACTGATATTAGAACATCAGGCTGAGAGACAGAGTCTCAATATGTAATTATTTATTTGTATTTATATATACAGAGATTGATTAGAATCTGTATAAGTGTGTATTTCGAGTGTTGAGTGATGAATTAGGTGTTATCAGAGTTTGCATAATATAAATATATGCAAGTGGAGTCGAGGTGAATACACAGACGAAGAGAAGAGGTAGAGGACCTTAGTGGCATTGAACAATTGTGGAACCAAATTGTTCATGAGTAAAGAACTCACAGAGTAAAGCCTATGTGGAATGCGCAATAGAGTAGCGAAAAGAAAACCTTTGAAGAAAAAACCCAGAAACCACAGAAACTTGAAGAAATGGCGTAACGTTTAAGCAAGGTGGAAGAGCGAAGGAATGAAGTATGGGAAAATCGTAACTGTTGGATCTTTGTGATCAATAGCCAGGATTAAATCGTGTAATGCAAAGTCAAAGAAGTGAATGAAAGAGATCAAAGAGCGTCACAACCATCGATGGTATAACATCTGTGGACATCGGGCATTAAAGCAATCAGACTTTAATTAAGAAGTCAGACTTGAACTTTATTAGATTTGGAATTTATAATTCCCATTGGGTCTGTATAACTGGTTAATTGTTGGGCCTGTTGTCATCCCAAAATCGGTGTGAACCGTCAAATCTTATAAATGTAGATCAACGATAGAGAATTGTAATGCAAGTCTTCTTATCAGGAAGGCTAAGAACCATTAGATTGAAAGGAGGATCAACAGTGGCTATTGTTAATAAATATTTCATCGCAATAGGTAAACGGTGCTTTATCAGTGGAGGAGTATTGAGACATGCGATAGGAGCAGACCCAATAGGGAAATGAAGCACAATTAGTGTTATTTGAAATCCAGAGGTTAATCACATATAAGAGGAGATGGGGGAACACACGTTAATGTGACTCGCAGAGGAGAAATTGCCGATTGCGATAAATGTGTAGCATTAAGAAACGTGCAAGGACCGTATAAAGGTGGAAAGGTATGTTTTGTAGTTAAATTCCTTTGTAAATGGTTTAAAGGGATTAAAGCACCGATAGAAGGAATTGTGGGTTAAACCCAAATTAACTAAAGGAAAATGTGGGGTTTGGTTATATATGCAGGAATAAGAATTAATGAAGGGTTATAAGGGTTTCATGAGTTCCAATAATAAATGAATGAAGGTTTAGAAGGGTTATAATGTCTTGATAGGAAGGTTTAAAAGAAAGGTTTTAATAAAGTCCTAAATGAAGGATAAGGGGTCATTAAAAGTCCTGATACATGTATATTAAAATAAGGGTTAGAATATGTTGGGTTTTAATAAACCATTCAGCATAGGAATTGATGAATGGGCCTTAACCATTCATGGATGAAGATTTAACTCAACAAAGAATTAAAATTCCTGGGACATATTAGATATGTGCATAATCCATACAAACTATGGGTAAAGCAGGGGTAACCCTGCATCACGGAGCCCCCCCCGTCGTTGCGCCGATTGTGTGGGGAGGGGGGGGGATCGCAGGGGGTTTGACGGGTGCAGATAACCCCTCTCTATGGGCTCCGGGGTAGCTCCCCAGAAAATTTTGTTTTTCGGACCCTATATTAGGTTGGGCGGACCTATCTATGGTTTTGTGCATGATTTTCGCACATGGTTTTGGACGCGATGATTTTCAGTCCATGGTATTGGATACTTCGAAATGTATAAATATGTATTGTAACATTGAAAGGAAAATAATGAAAAATCAAGCTGGTAGTCCTGGTTTTGGGATCCAAGGGAAAATCTCTCTGTATATGTGTTTTATGTGTTATGCTCTCGCATTTTTTATTTTTTGTGTTTTAGAATTCGTATGCAGGTATTTTTTGTTAAATAAATAAATAAATAAAACCTACAGGGATGACTAGCCTATGTTAAATAAATAAAATGTTTACTCCACCACCTCATCACCATGCCTAACATCACCATGTTACCCCTACATTCATCGAATAAGTCAATTCCAAAAAGATCACAGTTTTCGAAAAAGAAGAAAAAAAATAAAAGAGGTTGAGACAGAAGACAAGGGGACAATACCTGAAGGCTATACCTCTCACCTACCAGTCACTAGACCCCTTCTCTACCCGTGAAAAAAATCCTCATGCTCCAAAAGTGAAAAAATGAATGAGAGTTTATGGGAGAGGCAGCTACAGGACATCTTGTAGATTTCCTATAGGAAATACTGTACCAGCCTATCCCATAAAAAGAAATTTCGCAGGGTTGCATACATCTTCATCATAGAGATCCCAATGTCAAGGAAGCTCCTCTAGAGCTTAGCATCAACAACAGGATCATCAACATCACTCTCCAGTACCTGCACATCAAAGGAAACAAGCAACAAAAGAGGCCAATAAAAAAATATGCAGTAAATACATCATTCTTCAATAAGAAGCATTGTCAAAGCATCTTATCCATAGGTATGTCATCTTGCTTATGCTCTCTTGTTATGCAAGAGTTGGTTTTATAAGAAAAGGTGGCCAATTAACTTGGCCACCTTCGGCTAGTTGATGAGCAGAAAATAGTTAGACCACTCCACACATGGCAGTATTCAAATTAGAGGAAAAGGAGATAAGGCCAAAAATGGTTAAATTACGAATGATCGAAGTGGGAGATTATTATGAGGTAAGGAGGAATGATGGATTGTTAATGGGACCAATGGTCCAAAAGTGGGTGCTTGTACTCAGGTAGCCAACACACCATCCCACACGAGCACCTATATGAGGAAATAAAACATTGATTTCCATGCAAAGGAAGCACTCACAATCTCAAGGATTCATCGAAACAAGGTTTCTCTTAGCCTATTGAAGCAGTTTCTATAGGAGAGAGAGTGAACATTTTGTAGTGCAGGAGCACCTACAGGATCCTATAGGAAAATCGATAGGATCTTATAGGAAAACCCATAAGATCCTACAGGGAGACCTACAAGATACAAAGCAGTCATCTACAAGATTATCAATGGTAATTTATGGAGGAAATATAAAAGGTTGTCCTCATCAGACAGTAACTAGAAGGTAGGAGCTATAGCTTCCCATCTTTTCCTGTGAAAAAAAAATAAATAAAAAAATCCTCTATTTGGTTAAGAAAGTTGTAGTCTAGGGGAATTATATTGCATATTTATCATTTAAATCTCTCGCACACTAGAATTATGGAATTATACCCATACATGCCTCCATAATTACCAAGGGAAAATGATAGGAGGTTTTAACAAGAGGGAACCTACAAACACAATAAGAATTCATCAACACCCTCCTGTAGTAGAAATTATCACAAGGCACAATTAGATGGGTTTCTTTGAATGAATGAGAGGATACAATGATGAGGTGGCCATAGAATTTTCTCTCTCATTCATACCCCTCACTAGGACTCATGCCACTATTGTGGTGAAAGGTCTCTCAATAGAAATCACCCTTGAAGTCATAAGTAGAATCACCACACTTCTTTTAGGGTTGCATTAGAGAAAAGAAGATAAGGGTAACAACACTGTTACAAAGAATAAATTATTTTTGGAAGGGGAGGAGAAAATGGATGACAAAAATGGGGTCAGAAGAGAAAGCCTTCCGTACCCTTGGAATGAAGTTAGCTACCACATCATTAAATATATATCATGTGAAGAGAGATACAATGTGGTGTATGGATACCATTTCAGGCTTCTTCAAGCATTGAGGTTTGGAGCAGACACACCTGCTCAAAACAGACTAAGTATACCCTAATTTCTTCTTCAATCAATGATAAATATGAGCATCAAAGTATAGGAAGGAAAATATCAACAACTAGCCCATCATGGGTTAATCAAACTTATCCTAGAAGATGCTCTCCAAAACCTAAGACTCCCTATTACATGGACAACTTTCAGAGACATGCAAGCAAAGGGATAAATAAAAACTCTTGAATATGAAAAAAGCCCCACTACTATTGAGAGGGATGAAGCGGAAACAAAGGAGGAAAAAGGAGGAAGAAAAGGAGGAGGAAAATGAAGAAGAGACAGAAGAAGAAACAAGAGAAGAAAAAAATGAACCAAGTGAGGAACTAGAGGAAGAAGAGAAAGAGAAGGACAAGGATGAGAAGGAGAATGGAAAAGAGGAAATAGAATAGAAAGAAGAATAGAGGTCTACAATTCAAGGCAAAGAAGGGGAAGAATCACGAAGGGAATCCCCAAAACCCACTCAGAAAGAGGCAGCAAATTCTCTTACTGCCCTATGTACACAGGTCAAGCCAAAAGGGAAGAGACAGAGACAAACCCCATTGTAATTTAAGATAAGAAAAAGAACAAGAATAAGGTAAGGAATACCTCAAACACACACAAAAACTCCTATTGTCATTAAATAATCACCAAAGTAGCAAATGAAGGTAACTCCTCTTGAGAAAAATCAAGGAGAAGGATCATCAGGACAGGCCTCTCCCGAATCTCCCATCACCTATGGTAGGAGGCCTCCCACAAGGTCTACATCAACAAAGGTGTTATAGACATTTTTGGGCACTTCAACCCTAATCATAAATGTCCATAAAATGAGGGCTCCTAAGTCCCTAAAAGTGTTGCTTCACTGCCTAAAGGAACAAGGTCAGCTGATTACATCATCTCCCAGACGTTATCCACTGAAAACTGCTCATAAATGGTCAAAACTGGACCATACTGAAAACTCAATGCATAGGGTGTGATGCATATCACCTTCCTAGTGTACAAGGTGAGATGCATACTGATTTGCTCCTCTGTAGGGTGCGATGGTCGGGAATGGGCAAATGGCAGGGACAAAAATACGAGGTGGAAGATCATGGAATCTTCCAGAAGCTTCCCCTCTGACACTTGCCTCTCTATTTTTGACCAGGGATGAGTAAGAGATCATCATTCTCCAAGTGGATGCAGGAAATATCAGAGAGAGGACAGTAATCAAGATCCCAGAAGATGACTCACCTCTCTGTAATCATCTATATATGGATCCCTCATCACAGAGATCCAGAGGCTGGAATTTTGTATCTTATAGAGAAGTGTTGTTGGTTTTCTGGTGTACATTCATAGTGTTGGGTGATCTAGCTTTGCTTGAGGTGAAGAAGGGCTTCTTAGCTAGAGGATGATGCTGGGTCAGAGCACATGGTTGTAATCTTCTTGCTACTTTTCATCTGAATAAAGCTATTCTTGTTTCCTTCCATATTCCTGTCTACTTGTTTATATATGCATGTATATGGTTAATGCACATCTAGTCCTGCATTATTTATGAATTTAGATCCTTGTTTCTTGCATAGTAGTATGTTGTTGTGATTCCATAGGTCCTTTCTGAAGTTAGACAGACAAAGAAGAATCGGCAAAACTCTATCAAGAAGGAGAGGAAATCAAACGCAAGACTCAGGTTGGCCCTCTTGGTTCTCCTCTCATTTATTTTCATAAAAGGAATCAATAGTAGACTTTGATTGTTTGTTTCTAAGATAGCCACCCATCTTAGTGGGAATAGCAGCATCCGAGTGGACACTATTCCCGGATAACACTTTGCCCTCCAAGCCTCCTATTTCCTTGTGTAGTTTTCCTTGGGGTCCAGTGCTGCCACCTGTGTGAATTGGCCTCTTCACACACTCACTAACCTCTGATTTAACTGCACAAACCTGAAGGAGATAAATCCTCATCATGTATGAGCTTCCTTTATAGGAAAAATATTCATCCAACTGATAGTACACTGTCCCTTCTCTGATCTCAACCGGGTCTCTATCTAAACTGACATGCATGAGTTATTTAAGCTATAATATCCAATTATCTGAAAATACCGATTGTTACATGCATGCAAGCATTAACAAACTGAATCTCATTAATTTAACAACTTGTTAAATTAATCTAACTAGACTTGACTCTGTTAACCGAGCCAACTAATTACAACTCATCCTCATTCTTTAACTGATGGTTAAATCCCTCAATCAAAGGAGAAACTGTTGCATGTCCTCACATAGACTTCAAGTTCATAATTCCTTAACTAATTAACTCAAACTGAATTAATTGATTAATTTACAAACTACTGTTAATATCAAATTTGAATTTTACTTCCTATTTCTAGTCCAGGGACTGACTAAAATAGGAATCCACATTGAACTGCTAAAAATAGTACTTCTATTTTTAGCACTTCCATTTTTCATTCCCCGTTGCCCAATCCAGCATTGGTACCCAAACTGCGATTTTTAGCACTACTATTTTTAACAATTTCTTGTTGCCACTTTTCAACATGGGAAGGATGTACCTTGGGAAGTACACAAAATACACATTCCGTGATTGGGACAACAAAGCACATGAAATCCTAGAAATCATCCACTCTGATGTCTGTGGACCTTTGTCAACATCCTCCACTGCCAGGCACACATTTTTCCATTTTTATTGATGATTTCCCACAAAAGTGTTGGATGTTCTTCATCCGGAAGAAATATGAAACATTCTCTAAGTTCATAGAATTCAAGGCACTGGTTGAGAAAGAAACCAAGAAGAAGGTGAAGGCGCTTAGGAGCGATAATGGAGGTGAGTGTGTGATGAATGAATTCAAAAATTTATGTGCGAAAGAAGTAAATTGACGTGAGTTGAAAACACCCTACAACCCACAACAGAATGGGTTGGCTGAGAGAGAGTATCGTAGTATTGTGGGAGCAGCGAGGGAGATGTTGCATGACCAAGGCCTACCTCTACATTTTTGGACTAAGGAATGCAACACAAAAGTCTATTTGCAGAATCAGATTCCTCATTAGATTCTTGGTATGATTACATGAGAGGAGGCTTTCTCGAGGAGGAAGCCAGATGTGTCACACTTAAGGATTTTTGGAACCTCTGTTTATTTCCATGTCTCCAAAAAATCAAGGAAGAAGCTTGCGGCGACATCAGATTTGGGGGTATTTGTGGGTTACATAGAAACTCCACACAACTAACGTGTGTACTTTCCATCCCTCAGAATGACAATTGTGTGAAGAGACGTAAATTTTGATGAGGAGAAAGTGATGCGATACTCTCTTGAGAGGGAGCTTCAGATTCCACTAGAAGAGGAGATTTTAATTCCAAAGGAGGATCCCGATGAAGTTGTGGAGCAACCATAAATTGAGGAGCAAAGAGTGAATACATCCACTCAAGAAAAACTATTCAAAGAAGGTAGGAAAAGAACTAGGGAAGTTGGTAGAATTGTGCATGATACGAGGGAGAATGTGGGAGCTCCCTCAAATTTTCACATGTAGAGAAGATCATCTAATTGGTACACTGGCTACATGGATCTAAGATTGTAGAGACTGATCCATCCTCTTTCAACTGAGTTTGTAGAGACCGATCCATCCTATTTCGAGGAAGCAGTAGAGAAACCTGTATGGGTTGATGCAATGGTGGAGGAATATGAATCCATTATAAAGAAAAATGTTTGGGAAGTGGTCCTAAGACAAGTAAATAAATCAGAAGTGGGTTCGAGATGGATCTTCAAGGTGAAGTAGGAAACAAACATAAGAATAAAGATGTACAAGTCTAGATTTGTCACTAAAGGGTACTCTCAAGTTGAGGGAATTTACTATGAGGATTCCTTTGCTCTTGTAGCAAGGTACTCATCCATTATTTCAATTCTTTCGTTGGCTATCCAGATGGGGTGGAAGATCCACTATATGGATGTAAAAACAACATTTCTCATTGGTGGTATTGAGGAAGAGGTGTACATCAAGCAACCAAAAGGCTTTGAGACTTTTGATAGAGAATCTCATGTATGAAGACTCAAGCAAGCATTGTATGGTATCAAAAAAGCACTATGATTGGTACACCAAGATCAATAGCTATCTCACTGGGTTGGGCTTCATCAAAAGTGAAGCGGATGCAAACCTTTATCACATCTTGATAGAAGGTAAACCTATTATTATTGTCTTATATGTTGGTGATTTGATTTTAATTGGTGATGAGAAGCTGATTAGATCTTGCAAGGGAATTTGAAATGAATGACATGTATCTCATTCGCTAATTCCTCAGGTTGGAAGTATGGAAAGATGATGGGGAACTGCATGTCTCACAAGGTAAGTATGAAAATGAGATACTACAAAAATTCTGCATGGAGAGTTGCAAACCCATGGAGACACCTCTAGCGACCAACTAGAGGAAGGAGGATGCCACTTCAGGTGAGGAAGTGGATGCTACCATTTTCAACAACTAGTGGGTTCAATCATGTATATTTTGAACACACAACCATATATGTGTTATGCAGTCAACCAACTGAGCCAATCTATGGTTAGACGAACCAAATTATTTTGGAAGACAACTAAGCATGTTTTACAGTACCTCAAAGGAACTACCCAGTTTGGACTATGGTACAAATATAAAAAGGGAGTGAAGTTGTGTGGCTTCATAGATGCAGATTAGGCAGGGAGTCCATCCAATCGATAGAGTACATCAGGTGGAAATTTCATTGTTGGTTCCATAATTGTCTCCTGGTAAAACGGAAAGCAAAGATATGTGGCATTCAAATTGGTAGAAGCATAATACATAGATGCAAGTCAAGAAACATGTGAGGTGATTTGGATGAGAAATATACTTGTTGGACTATTTAATCAGATGATGGATCCAATTGTGATATACTTTGATAAACATATTTGCATCAACCTCTTCGTGAATCCCATATTTTACGGTCGATCAAAGCATATAGATATCTAGTATCACCATTTATGGGACTGTGTGTTACATTCAACATAAGAACATGATGATGACATTTTGACAAAATCTTTGTCAAGAGGGAAGTTTGAGTTCCATAGGTGCAGGATAGGGGTGGTTGATAATCCCTTTCTTGCTGAGAGGGAGTGTTGAAAAATGCAACAAGAAATTCTCAATTTGATTTTGCCTTGATTAAATTGAGAAAATTCAAATTTACACATCAACAGGGAACTTGGATGTAGTTTACTTGTGTGACATGGCTTGTGTCACCCACTTTACCACTTTACTTAGTAAATTTGAGTTGGAGGAGTTAGAGTTGAGTTAAGCATGTGCGATTTCTAATTTGTAGCAATCAAAGTCTATTATCACAAGTGTTTTTGTCTTTTTTTTGCTTTTTTTTTTTTTTTTTTTTTTTTTTTTTTTTTTTTTTTTTTTTTTTTTTTTTTTTTTTTTTTTTTTTTTTTTAATTTTTTCAGTTAAACTAGTTCCAACTATTGGAGGAACTAGTGGAAGGTCAGTTGTGCAGTGGGACTTCAGTCAGACTCAGTGATCATGCTATTAACTGATCAATCAACCCAAAATAGCTAGTGCATACAGATAATTTGAGTTCCCCATTGGCATTGTAACATCATTTGTAGACTTGTCTTTAGTGTACAGGTGTTGCATGCAGTCAGATGATCAACCTTGGGAATTGCGTAATCCATTTTGGGAAAATCCCTAAATAATAGGGGCCTGATTTCTCAGGAACTGCGCAATGAAATAGGGGCTCAAGTAGAGGAAAAAATTGAATAAGTTTGTGTCAGAACTCCTAAGTGAGAAGAGAGACAGGTTATTCACTTGCAGGTTGTGCTCAGTTGAGAAAAGTAATTGTAATACATATCTATTCATCAGATTAATGCAAGTAGACATTGGGGTGTTTAATAGATTGCTTTCCCCAAGAAAAATACTATGTGTGTGTTTGTTATTTCTTATTGCATGAATGATTTTTTTTTCTTTCTAAATTGTGAATTAACTTCAACAAAGTAGTAGAGTAGGCTTATGTCTTGTTATTTTGATTAAAAATTCATGAGCAATTGCAAATCTACACCCTAATTTATACAAAAAATAAGCTAAGCAACTTTATGGAAACCAAGCATATGAGAATCTACTGTGAACATAACAACAACTAAATAAGATGACATGAATCTTTAAAGAATCAATGTTAGCAATAATTCAATTGAAATGCATGGATATTTTTTTATCAACTTTGAATTAGTTCTCTCAAAAACAAACATTAAAGCATCAAAATGAATACAACTCCATAAATGATATGTGCTCAAATCAACAAAGCAATTTGCTAATGTAAATACCATGGAAGAAAAACATGTACCATCAAATCACTGTAAGAAGAGTCTCACAATGCTCAAAAAATCATGAAAGGAATTGCATACTCTGGCTCAAAGAGCTTCAAACATTAAATTGAAATAATAACAACACCATCACATGAAACTTCCATGAAATCCATTGGTGGAGCTGCAAAGCCACCACTTGAATCCTCAAAAGGTCTATTAGATCTCAAACAATATGCACCAGTCAAGTCAAAAACTAAAGGTCCCTTACATCTAGCCATGAGGGTTTATTTATAAAGAGTAGGGTGACCTTTCACCTACCATGACCTTTGACTTACTCCCATGACTCTTCAACTTCCCTATGACCTTCCACATTCAATGTGAATCTCTACTCTAAATCCTAATTCATTATTAACAAAATAAAAATTACATCAATATTAAGGAAACAAAACGTTCTCAATCAACTATTCTAGTGATGGAAAGTTCTGGAACGTCTGCTTGTAGATATTAAACCATATATTCTTACCAAATCTAGTATTCACCTGTGATAGTTAGGACCTTGTGCTAGCTCATCCCCATGTCTAGTAGGGAACTATAATCCATGTGGTACCAAGATTGGCTTCTTAGATTGTATTTGACTTAATAACATGGAAAGATTTGTCTGTAGCTTCACAGGTTCAATTATACACTATGAAATCACTTCTTCTGTAGCTTCCAAATTGTCCCTTGTAGCAACTTTCTTAGTTGGGTCTGAAATTGCTTGGATATATTGCTTGACTTCTTCCGTTGATCTAGTTTAAACTAGTGCACCTATGGAAGCTATTTTGTGCACCTTGACAAGAGATTCCAACCCATTGTATAAGGTCTTGTAAGAAGCCATTACTTTTTCCAAATCTCTGCTTAACTTGTTGTGTGATTTCATTTTGATTTTAACATTGACCTTATCTTTCTTTACTGTTATCTAATTTTTTCTTGGAATCTATTCATACGCATTAGGATACTTGATGTTCCATTCATATATAATATCAACTACTGAGGAGGCTAACTTGATGGTTATTCATCTATCTTGTACTTCGCTTTGCATGTTGGGGAATGAAGCCATAAATTGATGCAAAATCAACATATTATTGTAAACAAGGTGCACGAATTCTTCAAGGATGGATGTTTTCAAGCCTTCACCTCAGGAGTGCGAAGTCAACAGAGTTTGATTTTCATTCTGCAACTACATAACATTTTGATGAGAGGAAGCCAACTTTTCTTTCAAACCTTCATTTACTTTTGTTAGTCGATCTATATTATTTTTCGTAGCAGCTAGAAAAGCGGTTCCATTAGAATTTATCATTCTATGGTTCATTTTGGTGTCCATGAATATTTCCATTTTTGTAACAATTGATATGGGATCTATCGGGTTCTTGGAGAAGTACCTGTGCCTTTACTGCATGATCTTGCTTTGGACTTGGCCAAAGGTAAGCCTAGATATATCCAATACTTATTCCTCTTCCTCTTCCATGATGCCTAATTCCTGCCAAGGGAAGTGCCCACCGTGGTAAAGGTAGAAGGTGGAATATTCAAAGTGGGTAGCTCCAACTACAATTCTGAGCCCTTTGACCAATTGTGTTTTGCTGATTTATCTTCCAGTTCCTTGACAAGTAGATCTTATTCTAGATGCTTGGCTAAGGCCTTTTGCTGATACTTGGTTTCTTTCTCTTCCTTTGTTCTTCTTCTTTTCTTTCTTGTTCTTCAACTTTCTTTCTTAGCTCCTCCTCATCTCTCTTCTTCCTCATTACCTCCTCTTTCCTCTTTTTTGTTGCCTTTCTATTCTTTCTCTTAATGGATTCTTTTCTTTTCCCCTCTTCTCCCTGATTCTCCCTGATTCTTCTTCTTCTTGTTTCTTCCTCAGCTCTTTGTCCTCTTGATTTCTTTTCATTTCTTCCTCTTCCTGTTTTTGATTAGATTCTTCTTCATGTTGCTTCTTTTTGGCTTCTTCCTTCTTATCCTTTAGCTTCTTTTTCTTTTCTCTGTTGGTTTCTTGTTTTTGTTTTCTTTTGAGAATGGATTCTTTAGCCTCCAAGGTCATGCTTTCTTGGGTGTCGTGTTCTGATTGATCCACCTCTTCCTATTGCACAACTAATTCCAATTCTTTGGAAGCATTAAATTTTTTTTTCACCTTTTCCTCCTCTCTATTGGTGAATGAAGCATATTCCAAACCAAATCCAATTTCCTTGTAGTATGAAATGGCAATACCTTTAGGCCATATTTGTGGAAACTTAGTGTTGAAATGTGGCAACAAGAATATTCCAATTTAATTTGTCCTTGAATTAAACTGTGAATTAAAATCGAATTTAGTCTTAACAACTACTTGGAAATAATTAATTAAGTTATTTTGACTTAATTAGTTGGAGAAATTCAAGTTAGAAGTATTTCTCAAGTCATGCAAGAGTTATCCCTTAAATTAAGGAGATAAGATTGAGTTATATTTGAGTTGTAATTAGTTATCTTAGTTTATTGAGTTAAGTCCAGTTAAAAAGTTCCAAACTGTTTGAGGAACTAATGGTGAGTTAACAGTCAGTTGATGCATGCACTCAACTAGTGTACTCCAGTTAACTGAAGATTCCCTCATCAGAAACTCATGCATGTCTATTCTGAGAAAGACCTAGTTAAGATTAAAGACAAGGACAATGTACTATTAGTTTCATTTGTTTTCTTATAAATAAAAATCATGCATGCAGAAGGAATCATTCCTTGAGGATTGTGCAGTTTTGACAGTGTGTGAGATCAGGTGATCATCCACTGGGTAGAAGAGGTTTTCCACTTGGTTGAAGGAGAATCATCCCAGAGGAACTATGCAAGGAAATAGGAGCTTGGAGGGCAGAGAGGAAGGCTTGAGAGAAGCCAGGATTTCTTGTGAGCATCTATGAGGATTGTATTGAGAGCTGGCTAGCTGTGAGAGCTAAGGCTTTATATAATTCCTATGTATTTCCACCTTGTATGATAATACAGATAGTGGGGTTTTTAGCTCAGGCTTTCCCCAAAGTATTTTCATGTTTATTGTGCATTGATTCTTCTTCTTATGGTTATATTGTTTAGCTCTATATTTAAGCTTCCACAAATTTATAGTAGGAGTAGGTTATAATATTCTGCTTTGATTTATGTTGCATTATCGGGTTAACCTACATATAGATTTTCTACACTTAAATCAATAGAATGGAAACATTGTAGGTCTTTGACTATGTTTTCATCTCCTTAAATATTTTAATAGTGTAGGCTTTGATGTCTAATGGGAAGATAGGCCATAATCCCTTCTTTCCTTTCACCAAAGTCTTGGACAACCTAGTGGTGAGCTGGTAAGCCACCTCCCGCAATACCAATTTATATGTAACAAATGTATGGAGGGAATGAGGAGGCTTGTAAGAACCAAAAACCTTGATATAAGTAGTGTCACCACTACGAAACTAGTCTAGTATTTCATGAAACAAATTCTTAGCTCATTCTGACATGCATGGAGGTTATTTGTAGAAAAGTACACTATATAGAGGGGAAATAAAATACTCTGCGATCTTCTGCTACATCCCTCTGTACCCCATGCTCCATAATCTCTTATAATACATATGTATAAGGGATTCTCCTTCAAGAATCTGTTTTAAGCCTTGGCCTTCAAGGTCACATTTTTCACATACTACATCCAAAAGGTAAGAATCTATATAAAACTAATTCTTCTCCTTCTATTGGACTCTTTGTATCTTGGGCATTTGATTTGAGGGATGATGCAAGTATACTCACCTAGTTTAAAATCAACCCTTTTGTGGCACATGCATGCATCAAGGAAACCCATGTTTCTTGAAAGGTTTCGATGCATAGTTTACCATAGAGTCTGTTCATCATGGAAACCACCATTTGATACACTTTCCTGAGAGATTTTGTCTTGTATATTCCATCTTATCTGTGCCTGAAATTCTTTGGCTCTTTCCACCACGATTTTAATGCATCCTTGGCAAATCCATCAAATCCATCTAACCATATGCTATTCAAATATTCTTAATGCTTGGGTAGCTGATAATGATTTACAGGGTTCGCTGCCATGAATGACGACACAATTTATCCCTCATGACCTTTGAATTCACACTTCTCTTCGTTTGTGTGTTGGAGAATCCACTCTATTTTTCGAGGAAAAGAGAAGACTGGTGGGTGTGTTACAACCATGTGTAGTTGATATTCCTTTATTTTGATGTATACTTGAAAATTCTCCTCATCCTATGGAATCTATTTCCTCGAGAAATTCAAGTAGATATATCCCCATGTGTGCTCTGTTGATTTGATAATATGACAAAAAATATGACCACAGATAAATTTTTTTAGAGGACTATGCACAACTTCCTGAATGGTGCTTTCAGTTACTGGAGATTTTTCTGGATCCTCTTATGATAGGTGTTATCCATGATAACATCTAGAAATAATCTCTAGTTTGATTAATCATTTGCATCTGTCTACTTATTTTTTGAAAGAGGTTACTGTACTTTGCAAATTGGAGATTAAAGAAAGAATGAACAGGTCCAGTTTGAATTATTTTGGAGAAATGCCCATATTCTCTATAAACCCATTTTCTTTCACAAACCCCATTTTTCCCCTTTTCTGAAAACTCTAGCCATAGCAACCTGTTTTTTAAACTCTAGCCATGTTTCCCCATTCCCTTTTGAATTTTCTTTAAAACGTTAATAAAACATGCTGTAAGCCTTTTAAAAGGATGGTAATCGTAGTCTATATCACAATCGACCTTTTCTCTTTTGCGAAACCATATCCGCTCGTGTCCGTCCTCCACTTGCGATTGCAATATTGCAAATCACAAAGTCTCTCCTCCGCTGATATTGCAATTCCTCCCCACCGATTGTGATGTCACGCAAATTTCTTCCTTCGCCAATTGCGATATCGCAAGTCCTTTGCCGATTGTCATATCCACGTTCCACTTCTACTCCACCCACCTATTGCGATAAATATCTTCCCACCGATTTTGATAAAGACCTTCCCACTGATTGTGATAAATCCATCCCGTCGATTGCGATAAATCCTCCACCCGCTGATTGCGATATCACAATCGGGGATCACACAAAACATAACTCCTTCCTCCACTGTAATCCCTTCCGACTTGGGATTGCAATGGATTTGAAAGGTTATGTATTATAGTTTTGAGAAATTTTAGGTCTAACATATTAGGAAGTCACCATAAAATCAGTGTTAAAGCTCATTTTCACTTTCTGATGGCATATTGCGATTGCGATAACAACAGACCCATATCAATGGCCCATATTGAATTAGCTCACAACAACGACCCAAATCAATGAATATTAAAATTCCCTTTTTGCTTCTGCTCAATGGGATAATGAGGATGTTTTTGAGCATGGTCATCAAAGAGGACAAGGAGAAAAGAGGACAGTGAATGTATTTTTTAGTATATATCCAACAACATGGTGATCAAATAAAATGCAGAGGAAAGAGGACAACCAGACACAAAGGACAATGATGTAACTTTCAAACATGTTTGAAACATCAAAAAACATGCCTACCAACATGATAAACAATATTTCTTATTCAAAGCCCCAGAAACAACACATCAGAATTCAGAAGGACGGATGCTTTGAATTTCCACAAATACAGTGTCAACATTACAATTAGTTGCAAGTTTTTCCTAAATTATTGTAATAGTTGGATGAATTCTATTTAGATGTGACTCCTATTTGTATTCAAACTCTATTAAAATAGAAAGTTCCTATGAAAACTCTATTAGTTAGAAGAAAAGGAGGAAGAAGTCTCTAGAACAATAAATCAAATTTGGCCCAAGTGGAAAGATATGTAAAGGGATCTTTTCTCTATAAATAGGAAGATTTTGGACTCTAAGGGAAGTTGATAGAGAGTGTGAAAAACTGAACTTCTATAATATTTTGTTCTTTTAATAGAAAATTAGCAACAACCCTGTTTTTTTACCTAGGATCCGTGTTATGGATTTTATGAGTTTTTATTATGTTGTTTCAAGTTTTACATAGTATCTTGATTACTTGGAAATCTGTCAGACAACTCCAATTTCCTTCATTTACTGTGTATGACTGTGGGTGTCCATTTGTATAAGTTTTAAATCCATAGATGCCTCATCTTCCATTAAACACTGTTGTTCATCATAATCTATTTTAATTTGACTCCATGCCCAATGGTGGCAATCATCACATTTTTCTTCACTCACAAAATCAGAAAAAGAGATTAGAGTTAGTCATTTGGATTTTGAGTTTATCACAAGTCATTTTATAAATATCTTGAGAGAGCCCTCTCAGATTGGCAGGACTAACTTCCAATCTAAAGTTGGTTTGAAATAGTTACACTTAGCTGAAGGTTGATACAACCTAACTTGTCCTAGCCCAATTGATAACATTTTTGTGGGTTTGCCGGGAGTCCGAAAGTTATATCATCATGGATGTTTCATTTCAAAAGCTGAACTCTTACAGGTAGCATGAGATCATATTGTTCGAGGCTGCATTTCTACCTTGGTGACTCCACTAGTACTCTCAACCTAAAGGTGGCTTCTAAGAAGATTCATATGAGGAGAAATCGAGACCCTAATCCACCAGAAATAGTTGATGATCCAGAAAAAATTCTCAAAAAAGATGCTAGCGCATCAAAATCAAGTACTTCATTTCTCTTAAGATCTACCTCATTATCCTTTGGAGATATTCAAGATATTGAAGGTATTAGATTTGATGAAGAGTATAAGCCTATATTGCTCAGATCTAAATCAGAGAATGATTTACCAAAACTAAATTTAGATTCCATTTTTGAGGTTCTTAAAGAAGTTAAAGACAGGTTTTGGGAAATTTTCACATCAGAATTGTCACTTGAACAAGAGTCTTTAGAAAAACTAAAAGAATTTTATCTTTTTGAACTTTTGTCAAGAAAATAAATTATTTTCCCTTTACCTAAAAGAAGTACCTTTACTTCGAAAGCAAAAGTATTTTTCACTCAAGCCCCTTCGAGTACATTTGCTTTCATCACTATCCCTACTAGTTTCATTTTTACCTCTCTTGTTGAAATTTCTGCTAGTACTTTTGCGATGGCAGGCCCTGCTAGATATGCTCCTCTTGTTTTACAAGCCATACTTCATGACTTACCTCAAGGGTGCTCCACTAGAATAAAAAATTTTGGAAGTGAGGAGGGGATAAATGCATAACAATATGTTGATTAGTTGAATGAATTTATAGCCTTGGAAGAGGTAGATTACAAAGAGACTGTTTGTATAGAGTTTCATTGGTGAGGTGAAAAAATGGTTTAAAGCTTTAACCCCTAGAAGTTAACATGATTGTAATGAATTAGAAGACACTTTCCTAAGGAAATGGGGAAGTAAAGTTAATCCTGTATAAGATTTGACTGAATATAACAATTTGAAGAAAGCAAGCCATGAATTAGTACAAGATTTTTGAAAAAGATTCAATAAAGTCTATAATTCCATTCTTACTCACATTAAGCCTCCCATAAGAGCTGCTCAGTTACATTATGCTGATGCCTTTGATTATGAGTTTTCCATCCTATTAAGAGAGAGAGAGTCTGCTACCTTAGATGACATGCAAAATGATGCTGTGAAAGTGGAAGTTAATATGGCTGCAACAAAAAGGTCTAAACTTGGGAAAGGAAAATTAAGAGAGGAAGAAAAACCTTCTACATATTCTGATGTTAAATTTGATACTATAATGAAAACAATGGAAAGACTCATGGATAGACTGGCCCTTGGGAACAATCCTCCTGCTGCACAACCTGAGACACAAGTGAGAAATCCAAATTTCAGAAGGGGTCAAATCCAACAAAGGCAAAGAGAATAGAGAAATCAACCTGATCAACAAGTTAGGCCTCCTTTCCATAAAAACATGGGAGATGATGAGGAAATGCAACTACAGAGCCAAGAAGATACTATTCATTGTTTAGATGAAGATGAAAAAGGAATATTTTTAACAAAAGAAAAACATGATGAGTCTTATAATGACTTGGATGGTGATTGTAGGTTTTAACCCCATACATAAATTACTTGCAGACGAATTCTAAAACATAGAAAATAAACAATAGTGTGAGCATAACATATAAAACACACATACACAAAGATTTTCCCCTAGATCCCAAAACCGGGACTACCAGCTTGATTTTTAATTATGTTCTTCCTTTCAATGTTATAATACATATTTATACATGCCGAAGCATCCAATACCATGGACCGAAAACCATTGCGTCCAAAAACCATGGACCGAAAACCATCGCGTCCACATAGGTGGATCCACCCAACCTAACATAGGTTCTAAAACCAAAATTTTCTGGGGCGCTGCCCCGGACCCCATAAAGTGGGGTTACGGGTACCCCTCAAACCCCCTATGACCTTCCCTCCTCTAACCCCTGGTTAACTATGTGGGCTAGTCGTGGAAAGAATATAACACAACCCAACATTCTCCCACTTGTTGTTTTCTTTCCATATGGGGCCACAAGAGAGCTTAGTCATTTATCTAGCCCTACAATGCCCATTGTTTCTCTACACCAAGATAACTTCTCAGAGCTCACAAATTTTGTCAATGCATCTACAGTATTCTTCAAAGTGTCCACCTTTACCAGCAACACCTTTTTGTCTTCTATCATATCACTCACAAAGTGATACTAAACATCAATGTGCTTTGTCTTTGAATGATATGCAGGGTTCTTTGCCAAGAAAATTACACTTTGACTGTCACAATCTATCCTTATATCTCCCTGTACTAATCCCATACTTGAACACAATCTCTGCAACAAAACTGCTTCCTTGCTTGCATGAGTGGATGTCATGTATTCTGCCTCTGTAGTTGATAGTGCCACTACAGATTGTTTCTTACTCATCCAACTGACTGCACCTCCAAATAGGTTAAACACATACCCACTTGTAGATCTTCTCTGATCCCGATCTTTAGCCCAGTCTGCATCAACAAAGCCATGAATATCCAACACTTTGTCCAATCCTGGTCTTCCTTGATAGCACAAACCATAATCACTAGTGCCACAAAAATACTTGAAAACCCGCTTCACTGCTGTCCAGTACTCCTTCCCTGGTTTTGACATAAACCTGCTCAATACTCCCACTACATGTGCAATGTCTAGTCTAGTACAGACCATTGCATACATCAATCTACTGACTACACTTGCGTATGGAACACGAGACATGTAATCCTCCTCTTCTGGTGTCTTGGGACACTATTCAACAGATAACCTCACACCTACAGGAATAGGAACCTTCACCGGTTTACTATCCTGCATATTAAACCTCTGCAGTATTGTCTCGACATACTTCCTCTGGTTTAACCAGAGCTTCCTCTTTGCCCGATCTCTTTTAATTTCCATGCCCAAAATATAGTTTGCAGCACCGAGATCTTTCATGTCAAATTTGGAGGACAATTGCGTCTTCAAATCCTGGATAATTTCTTTGTCATTTCCAACCAACAACATATCATCCACATACAAGACCAGATAAATAACATGGTCACCAATTAATTTAAAATACACACAATGATCTGCTTTGCTTCTGGTGAAGCCAAGTCCCCGTATAAATTTATCAAATTTCTGATACCACATCCTTGGTGACTGTTTTAACCCATACAGAGACTTCTTTAACTTGCATACTAGTTCTTTCTTACCCTTCATCGCAAAGCCTTCAGGTTGCTTCAAGTAGATTTCCTCTTCCAAATCCCCGTGAAGAAATGTGTCTTCACATCCATCTGTTCTACCTCAAAATCAAAAGCAGCAACAACAGATAAAAGTAATCTAATAGAAGTTACCTTGGCAACAGGAGAAAAAATATCACCAAAATCAATTCCCGACACCCGGGAATAACCTTTTGCTACCAACTGAGCTTTGTATTTCTCCACCTTTCCTTCTGCATTTGTCTTTTTCTTGAACACCCATTTTCTACCAATGGGTTTCCTTCCAGTCGGCAACTCCACCAGATCTCAAGCCTTATTTTTGTGCAAAGATGCCATTTCATCAACCATGGCCTCTTTCCAGAGTTTTCCATCCTTTGAATCTACTACTTCTTTCACAGTTCTGGGATCATCATCAGTAATAGATAAAGAAAAATTTGAACAAAAAGCAAATGGACTATACCTTTCTAGCTGCCTTCTTTCTTGAACTGATCTTCTCATACCCGAAGTTTGTGGCTCTTCATCTTTTGATTCCTCCTCTATTGTAGAGTCTGATTCTTTAAGCTCAAACTCTATCTTCTCGGGTTCCTTTGGTTGGAATTCATGTTTAATAACATCTTTTACCTCTCTGAACACCACATCTCAGCTATACACAACCTTCCTTATTACTGGGTTCCAAAGCTTATAATGCTTTAAACCATCCTTATACCCAATAAAGATGCACTTTTCAAATTTACTATCTAAATTGGTTCGTTTCTCCTTTGGAACATGTATATATGCATCACATCCAAATACCCTCAAATGTGAAAGAGAGGGTTTCTTACCAGTCCATACCTCTTGTGGAGTCTTATCCTCCAATGCTGATAAAGGTGACCTGTTGACCGGGTAACATGTAGTTTCCACCGCCTCTGCCCAGAATTCCTGTTCTAACCCGACACCACTGAGCATGCTTTTTGCCATTTCCATCAACATCTTATTCATTCTTTCTGCAACTCTATTATGCTGAGGTGTATATGGAGTAGTTTTCTATCGTTCTATACCACACTTCTTACAAAATTCTCAAATTCCTTGCCGCAAAACTCTCCACCATTATCTATCCTTAGCACCTTTATCTTCTTCTCGTTCTGATTTTCTATGAGAGCCTTAAATTATTTAAACCTGTCAAAGGCTTCAGATTTGTTCTTAAAGAAATATATCCATGTATGTAGTATACCTAGAGGGGATAATATGTGGTACAAAGGGAGGTACCTAAGGGAATAATGTAATAATGGGATGGGCCATAGTAATAAATCAGGTGGTTAACCCGTATTATGTAAAGGACCACAAGTAGGTAGTAATAATGTAATGGGCCCATGGTATTAGATAGATGATGTGAAAGGAACCATGTTAATAACCCATGGTATTGTATTTATGAGGCCTATATAGATGGTATTGTATTTATGAGGCCTATATAGAGGCTAGAGACTCCCCATTGAGAGATGTCAAGGAATATTGTATGAACATGCATATGGCTTGTGGAGTGCTCTCCTTCCTTAAGGAGTGAATGTATGGTGTTTCCCTACCTTAAGGGTTTTGATCAATAAAGAAGCATTTCTATCTATTTCATATTATTTCTGGGTATATTTGTATTATCTTATATTTTCAGATAAGATCTATAAGAAGTGGTATCATAGCACTTTCTTGGGCAAAAGTGGAGAATTTTTTTAAATTTTTTGCAGGAACTTTCTGGGGCGGCAAGTTTGCAGATCAGATCTGTATGCTTTGGGGCGAAATATACAAAATATAATTACATATCTAGATTCTTTGTGAAAAAATACCCAAGTTCAAAAAAAAATCGGCCAAATCGGAGTCCGGATGAGGGAGATATCGCTGATCTAAAAATTAGTGGTGTTGCAGACATTTTTCGGGGCGACGAATTTGCATATCAGATTTGTATGATTTGGGGAAAAATCTGTAGAATCTAATTGTAGATCTAGATTATTTGTGAAAAAATACTCAGTTTAAAAAAAAAAAATTCAGTTAAATAGGAGTTCAGATGAAGGAGATCTCGCTGATTTAAAAATCAATGCTGTTGTAGACATTTTTTGGGGCAGCGAGTTTGCGGTGCAAATCTATACATTATGGTGCAAAATATGCAAATCTAATTGCAGATCTGAATTGATCGTGAAAAAGTACCCAAATTCAAAAAAAGAAAATCAATCGAATCGGAGTCCGGATGAGGGAGATATCGCTAATTTAAAATCAACTTCTTCTTCTTCTTCTTCTTCTTTTTTTTTTTTTTTCCCAGAATTTTTGGTGATGGCGGGAGAGTTGCAGCGCAGATATGAAATTCCAGTGCCTAGTTCAAGATTTCTACAACATGAGAAGATGTAAAATGGTTGTTCCATTTCCGAAAACAGGTCATAATAGGGATTGTGAGCAATATTGACAGAATTGTGGCGATTTCAAATTTTCGCCAAGTGAATTTTTCCCAAACCCTCTTCATGGCGGATCTTAATTTTACAGGGAAAGATGATAGCCCTACTGTTGAAGAATTCATACAGAGACAAAAGTTCACATATGGGACACTTTGGAAGAATTCAGCAGCGCTTAGATTCAAAGCTGAGGCTGCCAAATGGTGGTTCTCACTTGACAACAAGTAGTTGACCAAACTTTCAGATGCAAAATTTGAAAGAGTCCTTTTAGACAAATGGTCTCGTGCTAGAAAATAGGAGAGTGAGACACTTAAGGGGTTATTTTCTACGGGTGTCTCCTTATTGCAGGTTCATGGATTAATTTAGAAGGAGAAGATCATTGTGTCTATAAATCCTAGTTGCAAGAAAAATCTCATAAATGTCAATTTGGTAAAAAAATTGCAAGTGCCAGCAAAACACATTGAAAACACACAGGTTAATGATGAGAATGTGCAAGTTTATAAAGATTTGAAGCTTTCGATGGATAAGTATGTGCTGCATGGTGATTTTTATACTTCAAATATGGATAACATGGATGTTGTTTTAAGATATCTTTGAATGGAATCTGTGGGTACTGTCAATATTAATGTGCAGAAGAAATTCTTGAAGCTCTGGTATAAAAAGAAGAAAATTACATCGTAGGATATTTCCATTAAGCCACAAATAGAGACTAAGGAGGCAATAGTACAAAACTCTAATGAAACTTACACAGCAGATGATGAGCCTTTGATGATCGACAATCAAACACAAACAGAGGTTGAAGCAGAAAAGGTTACAGGTGTTGATACATCAGATGAGGGCTTAGTGGTTGAAGTAATATTGGAAGATAAGACATCACAACAGGCACCACAACATGCAACAGATAACAGTCAGGCTCTAGTAAGGGGAGAATTAAAGAAAAAGACACCGTGGGTTAAAACTTCAACATATCATCACCCACATCAGCCCGCAAGAAAACAACCAACAAGATGGCAACCAATAACCTACAAGGACAACAACCCCCACATGATAGATAAAGAGAAGCAACGATCCACCTACTACATATCAACATAGAAGGACCACTAGGGTCAACTTCCATCTCAAGCGAGCGAGGCACCAGCTAGATTGAGGGTTCACCTTTCTCTTGGATGGCTAGATGCACATGCATGGCACCAATGGACTACTCGTTTGAGTAGATCTTATTATTTATGTTCTTCCCATGTTTCGGGGACGAAACATGTTAAGGGGGGTGGAATGTAGTATACCTAGGGGGGATA
>APFE031514618.1:91176-151023 GCA_000404065.3 Pinus taeda | reverse complement strand
ATAATACAAAGGTTTAAACATCATATATATGTTCGGCAGGAGCGTGATAAAGAAGATTAAACATCATGTATAGATTCAAGTCCAAATGAATCAATCACTAAATTCACAGCTGGACAAGACTATATTAAAGCTAAATTGCAATCCAATCACTCATATAGGAATCCACATTCTTTTATGAAATTAAACTTGCAACTGATGTTTAACTTAGTTTCAAATCAGAGATCATTCACAAGTTAACCATGAAACTGAATCACATTCAATTTAACAAGACTAATAGTGAACTGTAAGTCATCAATATGCATAAATACAAATCACATTTACATTCATGCCAATAATAACACTCTGATCCAAAACAATACAATGAATTTGAAACTATGGCTCCTCCTTGAACCAAACAGTCCCCTTTATTCACAATAAATCAAAATTGTTCTTCTCCAAGCCAATAAGCCCCTTTTCCTCTTCAGAGGCAATATTTATACAAAAGATCTTGACTCTAGGTCTACCCCGCCTCTTCATCTTCCCTACTGCTTTCGATATGCAGATTGAGTATACATAGATAAAACCGTCAGTGGAACTGCTGCCACGTAGGAAGCATATCTGCTGGAGCAATTAGTTTCATGAACAAGTGAACAGATGTTGGCAAAAGGGGTGGTTGTGTGTCACCTCCTCATGATGAAAACTGGGCCAGATTTTCTCTCAAACTGTACAACCAACGCATGGGGCTCCGACTCGAAACGCTTGAGGCAAGACCTTCAAACACAACACTTCTACACATATGGCTCTTTGAATCCACTCTTGCATCTTTTACTTCTCACTTGTAGAGATAGCTATCATTAGCTTCATGATTGTAAACAATATAATAGAAATATTCACATAAAACACAAGCGTTTCCTTCATTAACTTTTATAAACTACGAAACAAGTGTAAAAAGGATTTATGCCTAAGACACAGTCAACACCCAATTTCCTGCTCAATCCATAGGCTTGGCATGGCTTTCAAAGGCTTCTTTTAATCGCAATCAGGCATCGAATCTTCTGTGAGTCGTAGTATCCATGATTTTCATTTCCCTTATGTGTAAGTACACTATCGAGACTCCATAGGCCTACCTTCTATACTGAAAACCCGATCCCTTTGTTTTTTCGGAAAATTTGGAAAACACAAGAAACAAGGAAAATCCCGCCCTGATCACTCAAGCCGGACCTCAAATGTTATATATCAGCGCTTATAAATATCGTTGGGTCCGGCATATCATATATCGCAATATGCATAAGCCTGGGGCTCCACCGATATGCAATATGCGATATGGTCCCAGACCCGAAAATATATATATACACGTTAATACTGCTGGTAGGTCCGCAATACAAGCTTACCTTTGAAAACCACGATTTCAATATTTTTTAGAAAAAAAGGAGTATACGGGGAAAACCATGCCCAGCCATGACACCAGAATTGAAATTCTATACGCTCAAGTTCAACGATATCGGTGGATTCGCCACATCACCGCACACACTGTGTATAAGGCCCATGCTCCACCAATATGCAATATGCATTGCGGCCCTGGACCCGACATTGTATACAGTGCGGTTAATAATGCCGTCAAGTCCGAAATCCAGGGGCGTGCCATATAAACATAAACCATGGACTTAGGCCAATTGTGATATACAAAGGACTTTCGGACCCGACAATATATATATTGTGGTTCATAACGTTGTCGGGTCCAAGGCCTTATGGCATGCATTACACGCCCAGGATGAATGCGATAAGCGAAAGAGGGAGGATATACATATTTTTTGAAGGAATTCCTTTGTAAAGGGGTTACAACATGACAATGATGCGATGAAGGGTTTTGGAAGCTAGGCAAACCCCAATGAGCATATGAATAAAGGGCTTAACAAGGTTATATGTGAGGGGTTTGTTGAGGGGATTTCACCATTTGTGAATGAAAGATTCATCTCTTCATAGAGTTAAAATCACTAGGATGGAAAGGATCATTCAGAGAGATGATAGATCAGACTTATAGGGGGGCCATTCAAAATTGGCTATCAGAGCATGTTTTAATAGGGTGGTAGTTGTGGCCACAACAGCATGCAACCTACATCCTGTGTTCTTGTGTATTTTTGATATTCTTGTTTTGGTATATGTTTGATGATAAGAATAGCATAATAATAAAATAAGAAGCTAATAATCAAGAAAAAATAAAAATACATCACAAGTAGTTATCAAGTTTAAGAGAAATCATCTTAATTGTTTCCCTATAGATTTCTTAACACGGTATTAGAGCTAAGGTTGACTAAGGGCATGATGAAAATTACTACATATTTGAAGAATTCTTTGAAGCAATTTTCTATGGTGGAAATCCATCTCAAGAAAGGCATCAAAGCACTTTGGAATCTCCTTTTATCTATCAAGAATCATATGACCAAGACTTCTACAAAGAACAAAGGGTTATTATCAGGACTTATAGGTGGGTTTGAAGATGAAAATATATGGGTAATCAGTAATGGAGCATCCCGACATATGACACGTGAGAAAAAACAAATAAATACCTTATCAAGAGGAAAATATTCCTACTCTGTTGAACTTGGTGCCAAGAAGAGCTATCCCATAATAGGAATTTGATCAACCTCACTGGCATGGGAAAATGGAGGAAACATTTGTCTCAACAACATTCGATTCATACCAGGTTTACAAAAGAATTTAATTTCTATTTCATGTCTAGAAGATAAGGGAGATAGAGTTGTTTTTATAGATGAAAATTTTGTGGTATGGGATAAAGACTCTAACATTAACAATGAAAAAATCATTGGGATTCGTGAAGGAACACTCTACAGGTTGCTGAAACCTCTCTCTAAAGCATTGGTTCACATTGAAGTAAGTCCACTTGAACTTTAGCATCGAAGGTTTGGACACCTTCACTACAAAATCTTACCAAATCTAAATTCAATGGTGAATGACATCCTTTAACTCAAGGAAAAGGTGGATCTATTCGCTGAAGTCCAAGGATTAAGTATTCGAAAAATTTAAAGAATTCAAAGTAGAAGTAGAGAATCTTACATAAAGAAGGATAACGGTACTAAGATTTGATAATGGAGAGGAATACACTTCAAAATAGATCATAACTTTTGTAAGGAGGTTGGAATTAAGAGCGAGATGATAGTTCCATATAACCCAAAGCAAAATGAGGTAGAAAAATGAAATAATCGTTCAATTGAGGAAAGTGTTAGGGCCATGTTACGTGATCAAGACTTGCATAAATTTATATGGGGTGAAGCAATGAAGATTTCTGTCTACATACAAAATCGAAGTCCTCAGAAATCACTAGAAAACATGACTTGTGAAGAAGCATTCACTGGGAAGAAACCAAGTGTAGACCATCTATGAATATTTGGTTTTCCTGTCTACATTCACGTTCTAAAAGATAAGAGAAAGAATTTGGATCCTACAAGCATGAGGGGAATATTTGTTGGCTATAATAACACTTCAAAGGAATATATGATCTACATAAAGGAAGGGCACCGAATATAAGTAAGTCGAAATTTGATCTTTGATGAAAGTATTACATTCAAGAAATCGAAGGACCTCCCGATTGACTCTGATGATGAAGAACTTCCAATATTTGAAGAATGTAATAGGGAGTAAGAGGATTAAAATCATGAAGAATAAGGTCCCAGTGAACCTATGCAACAAGTCATTATCCCATAAAATAAAAAGATACCTAATTGGTTGAAGTCTACTCTTCTAGGTGTAGAAGGACATGGAGCAACAAAACGTACATTTAGGAAAGTAAGAAGCCCAAAATATATTCAGGGTGTGCAACCTATATGACCAAGTTAATTGAATAAGAACCATACAGCTTTGAAGATGTTGTCAAACACCAAGAATGGAAAGGTGCATTGAATGAAGAATATCAATCAATAATGAAGAATGGAGTCTGGGAAATCGTTCCAAGTGGCTCTACAAGATTAAACATGTAGGAGATGGAATTATTGACAAATATAAGGCAAGAATTATGGCTAGGGGTTTCTACCAACAAGAAGGCATCGATTATGAAGAGACATTTTCACCTACAACTAGGTATACAAATATATGATTGTTGGTATTTGGCAACATTGATGGGATGAAACATCCATCAAATGAATGACAAGACAACATTTCTAAATTGCAAAATCGATGAAGAAGTCTATATAGAATAACCCTTGGGATTTGAAATGAATGATAGAGAGAGTCATGTTTGCAGTCTGAAGAAGGAACTTTATGACCTTAAGAAAGCACCAAGGGCTTGGTATGCTAGAATGGACACATATCTGCAAAGATCGAGCTTCTCAAAGAGTTCTGCTAATCCAAATATCTGTATCAAGGTTGTGAAGGATGAACCCATAATAATCCCTATATATGTGGAAGGTTGTATTCAAGAGTGAAAAAATCAATTGGAAACAAAATTTGATATGAAGGATCTAGGGTTGATGCATTATTACTTGGGGTTGGAAGTTTGACAAGGCCTAGATGAGATATATCTAGGTCAAGGAAAACATGTAATTAAGATGCTACAAAGGTATGACATGAGGGATTTAAAACCTATGATAAACCATATGATCATAAATTTGAAGAGGCTAAGAAGTTCTGATTCAATCCCTATGGATCTGACAAGGTATAAATACTTAGTTGGCTCTCTGGTATATTTAGTGAATACTCCACCGAACATTTGTTTTGAATTGAATATTCTCAGTTAGTTCCTGGTAGAGCCCAAGAATGATCATTTGATAACAACCAAGCACATACTAAGATATATGCGAGGAACAATCCACTACTTTTTGAAGTATGATAGAAAGAATGATCTCCACTTGATTAGAAATACACATTCTGATTGGGGGGGTAGTGAGGGGAGAAGCACTATTGGAGGATGTTTTAGTTTGGGATCCTCTATGATATCCTTGATGAGTAGAAAGAAAGAGTCAATTTATTTGAGTAGTGCTAAGGTTGAATATATTGCAACATGTGAAGTAAGCAGAGGAGATGTTTGGTTGAGGAAGTTGTTGTTTGACTTATTTGAAGGATCAATGAACCCTACGATTATACATTGTGATAACACCAGCCATACAAGGTTGTCTAAAGACCCAATGTTCCATGGAAAGACAAAGCACATAAATAACAAGTATCATTACATATGAAAGCTAGTGAAATATGGACTCTTGCAACTACAATATATCTCCACCGTTGAGGAGGTAGTGACATTTTGACAAAATTTATTCCTAAAAAGTGTGACACAAGGAAGTTCCCTCTACAGACAGAGGCAACCCCTCTATCCCTAGAGTGGGTCTAGTCACAAAAAAGACAATACCAAATCAAATTTCCTTATAAATTTGATGCCATGAAGGCTTACCTTCAAACTGTTGTTTGATGAAGTTCCTGTTGTGTTGCTCCAGCTTTCTTTCTTCTAATCACTTGTCCCTGAAAACAACATACAGAACACAACCATGAACATAATAGAGTATGACAAAAACTATCTACTTAAAGAGTCAAGGAGCTTCAAGCTATCATTACGCATTTCGACATACGATACAAGAAATAATCCGTTGATTTGTATTAATGTAAATCAAAGTAGAACTTACAACCAAGCCTTGACGTCGTAAGTCTCCTGGAAGGGTCCTCTCAGCATGTCTCTGCAAGCATTCACCTGTATAATGTCTCCCAAAGTTGAATAACTCTCTCTCCTATCCAAAAGGCTAATGCTAAAACATTCTTACAATAAATCAAACTCCACTCAAAACCATCCCAAGCTAAGTTATATGAGAGGCTACTTCCTCCTTCTAGCAAAACTCTCTAGTTTTACTATTGAATTCTTGAACTTTGAAGCTAGCTGATCTCATTCATGGAGGAAGTATTTATAGGAGGAGGATTTTCCATAAAAGATGGGAGAAAGAGCTTATCTCTTTGAGAGGTTACACAAAAAGTGGAACAACCATCCCAAAGGAGAGAGGCAAGCTCATCTGATCCAACAACCAACCCTAGGACTGCCCATGAAGTTGTTACACTTCGAAGCTTCGACGAGTTATTTAAAAAACTTTCCTAAAGTAGCTCATCGCGAGTGCAACACAGAGACAGAGTGAGACTCCGCTAGGGCTAGTGCAAGCTTGGCCATCTTCACCGGTGGAACAACTTGTGTCTCGCGACAACCCAAAAACATAAGTAAACAAGGGTCTGCACCAAGAGAAGTAAACTGAGATATTTTTCCTGATATGACAAGGAAGACATTGACGCATAATTTGCAACATGACACAAGGCAGATGTCAATAACATGGACCAGCAATGTCCGGAATCAGTGAATGTGGGGTTGGTGACAAATTATTGTGTAATAGATGCCCTGTAAAGCACGAAGGCTGAGAGAGTGGGAGGGATGAAATGCTTTACGAATCCATAACTGAAACAAAACTCCATCGCGAAGAACCTACAACGCAAGTACAATTGATATCTATGATACATGAGTACATAGAAAAGGACATACATGTACATAAGGCATGGACGCAACTATCCATAAGATAAACATAAATGACCTATGGTATGGATGCAGCCATCCAATCAAAAGCACCATATGAAAGACTCAGGTATGGTCGTAGCCATCCAATCAAAAAGAGTCATGTATACAACCAATCCACGCAACCTGGACTTGTGTAATCTGAGCCCAGGGTATTGAAACCCAACCCGATTAAGGTACAAACTCTAATATGCGAATAGATGTGATGAAGTTGAGAATACTAGAAAAATCACTTGATTATTGGTTAATGATGAAAACTGTTAACAAGTGCGAGAGAGACCACTAGTAATGTCAATGGTTCTCAAGGTACCGCTAGTACAATCCATGAAGTGTGAAGAATGATCTGAAGTCGAACACTCGTGAAATCAACCGATCAAAGGCCAATGATGAAATCCTGTCGTCGAATGCGAAGAAATTGCCATTAAGGCATGCAAGCTCCAAGGTACCAGAAAAGAGTCTCTAGATCAACTTCCCGAATAATGAGCTGAAGTCGACAGGAAGCGATCGGTCGAAGGAGGGCCATAATGCTTCCCACATCACCGATGCAAGACAAAGGAATAAGGTGAATGTGGATGAGATAGAGATTCAGAAGAGGTGTGTAAGGATACAAACTGTAGAAGGATTAAGCTCTTTAACATATCAGCAACACGACTCCAGAGTTTGGTAGCATTTTGGTACCAAGGGATCAACGGTCATGATGATGCAACAAGGAACAAATGGAATGAGGCAAAAATGATAACCCAAACCCAGAAGGTCAACAATAAAGTGAGGATATCCCAACCCGACATGAAGCAAAAAGAGTGTCGATGTTCAAGAGCGACAAGCTACCGTAATAATCAACAAAGTACTTCTAAATTTCCCCCCACCATTTCTGGCGAGTACCCCAATTATTTTTGAAACACAAGCTTGAAGGGGATAACATATGCTTGTAATGTAGGTTTGTCCTTCGGACAAATCCAACCTAGTAATTTTTAACGAGCTCTAGGAAGGAGAAGCTTGGTCGCGTCTTGACAAATCCGATGTCGTTTAATAGTTTAACGAGTCTGACAAAGGTGTAACTCGATATGTTTTTCGTGTTTAGAGAGTTTGAAAAGGACATGTAAAAGAAAATTCTACATGGTCCCTTTTCATACGTTTGTGTCTCTTGAGCACGAAGAGGTAGAAAACAATACTTGAGAGAACCGCTTGACCATTTCAGCCAAGGAGTACCTTTTTCGTAAATAGTGCCTCCCAACCCAAAAAAGGGGTAAACTCAAACTGGGCCCACGACATTTTGCATCCGTTAACAAGTTCGAAATGACAAGGGCTCAACCATCTTTTCGTTTTCAAACTGCCAGAAAAGAACTGAAAGCGAACCCCCCATTTTATTCTCTTTAACAAGTCAAAAGGGAAAAATACTCAGCAATCTTTTCATTTTTTACGAGTCAGAAAAGCACTTCAAGGTGACTCGTCCTGGAGGAACGAGTGGTATAAAGGGTAGCAACTGATTCTAACAATGGTGGAACGGCTCAAAACATGTGATGGTCAAGAGGTTGGCTAATAAAACCACTCATCGTTGTGGTCCCTCAGGAAAGGAAGAAAAACCAAGTGAAAGCATATGGTCGGGCAAAGAGATGGTGGTGATGGAACGAAACAACCAAGGTTCATCTAGCAAAAATAAACTGATTAAAATGGCAATCATGAGATGTAAATCGGGTGTGGGTTCATTTTTACACAAGCTTGAACCGTGGAGAACTCTGCTTGGATTCGGTTTCATGTTTACACAAGCTTGAAATGAAAAACTATGCTTGCTATAAGTTTGCATGCCCCCAACATAATTACTCAAACGAGGTACATGCCCCCCAAGCTTCATTTCATTTAGTTAGGTGGATGGAATTAAGGTTCACTTTTGAGGTCCAGGAAAGACGCGTCTGGGATTTTATGAGACCTTAATCAAAGACTTGATTTGAAAAAGGGAGTTGTTTCAATTTTTAATGAGGTTGACACAGTAAAAGAACTATCCTTAAGACCCTTGTTTCAATTTTTAACGAGCTTGACACAAGACAAGGAACTATGCTCCGAACCCTTGTTTCATTTTTTAACAAGCTTGAAAAAAGACAAGGAACTATGCTCCTAATCACATATGTTCATGGACCATACAAGAACATGGCTCCTAAGAGAGCCTCACTAGATGTAAGAACCACACTCTGGGAAGAATACATGTCATGTGGTACCAAATATAGACCTAGTTCCAATGCCCCCAATACATAAAAAACTATACCATCCATATGATCATCAACAGATGCAGAGACGAAATGGGTAGCCATATAATTAACCTATGGTGGGGAAGGTACTACTGGAAAACAAGAGCCAATAGGGGATGATGGTGGAAAAGGAGATGCCTGGTGACCAATGAACGACTGTTGATCAATAGTCACAATTCTTCCTTCGTGTGGAAAACAAACCACATGGAAAAATGAAGAAACAAGAGCTCCCATGATATAAACATAGTCACGTCCAAGGAGAAGATTGAAATATAATGGACCTTGGACTACCATCACATCTATGTAGATGATCTTTCCTCCCAAAGTAATAGGGAACTGCAGAAGGATCCCTAAGGGTTGACTGGTTCCTCCGTTGAAATTCAACAAATTATGGGTGATAGGCTCAAGCTGTGGGGAGCCCAAATCTTGCCAAGTAGTGGAAGACATGATGTTAATAGAATCACCTTCATCTAATATAGTGCCAAGTACTACCATATTATAGGCTTGCACTGTGATTTGGAAAGGCACATAAGACGAGAGGCGATAAGCAGTCAAGTGACTCCAATTGAAAGAAATAACAGAACTACTTGGTGGGGATATCATATGATTGCCCCCATGCTCTGCAGGAATAGAAGAAGGAATCTCTTGAACAACTGGGGCAGGAGGGTCACTCCTTGATTCATGATAATCTGAGGAGATGAGAAGAACATGAGCAGTATGATCACCACTCTCTTCAGGAACAGAGTGAGCAGCTGGTGGCAAAACCAATTCGACACTCTCTTCGACCAATGGTTGGTCGAGAACAGACACAAGGGAGTTAGGCTCAGGAAGAGTAGGATGGGCAAGAGATGAATCCAAGTCAATCTCTTTACCAACCAGGGAGGGTTAGGAGAAAGCCTCTGATAACCAACAAGAAGTTGGGATCAAGGAGCTGCAAGGTTTTCCAAAACTTTGGAAGCTTTATCCATGAGAGGAAAAAGGTGAAGAAGATGCTCTCCTTCACATAACCTACAGGGAAATCTAATCTTCCTTTTCTTCTTACCATCGCTAATCAAGAGTGCAACATCGACATGATCTCCAGAGGTCGATGGGGATGGTTGATTTTAAGACCATACCGACTCTGGGGATGTCGGGACAGTCTTGGAGGAGATGGTCACCCTTACACAACTTGCAAGGGAATTTGACCTTCTATGGAGGATAAGAAGGTTTTCCAATAGGAGGTGCACTTGGAGTAACAATCATATGGTCGGCCCCTTGCTTACTGACTTCTTCTTCTTCTTAGCATCCTGGTTACTAGATTTGAAACTTTCACCAGGCGAAGTAGAAGAGGAACGTTAAGAAATAGGGGAAGAAGGTGAGGGGTCAACTTTAGAATCATCATGCCGTGATTCGAATGACGAAGACAACGGGGCAGAAGTTGAGACACTTGGGATCACTGAGGTCGAAAATAACCAGACATGTAAACCAATGGTTAAACTAGGGAGGGGACAACGTTGCCATATAAGGAGCACTAGTGTTTCCAAAGGAAGGAAAAGGACCAGGATTCCCTTCTGAGGGGAACCCTTGATTGGTAGACTCTACAAATTTTTCCATTGGAATCGACTCTAAATAATTGCTAAGGAAGTCAACTTTTACCAGGAATATTTCATGGAAAGTTAATTTTAGAACAGTGAAACAAAACTTTGCCTTTTCATGTTTTAAGAGTCGAGAAAAGGATGAAAGGTGACTCTATCACTTTCGATTGGAAACGAGCTCGAAAGGATAAGTGCTTGGATGATCCTTTTACTTTTAGAGAGTCTAAAAGGAAAGAAAGTGATTGCTCTGGAACTCTAGGCAAAAGGTTTAGCAGGCAAGAGTGAACTGCAGAATACCTCGCGGAGAACCAAGAAGTACGAGCAAGCAATCTCCCCGAATGTTGTGTTCGGTGTATCACGTTTGCAAGGTGGCCGACTCGGTTTCCTATGGATAAGAAGATTGCAAACTAGTGGGGTCTCCCATCATATACACAATGGTACAGGGAGCACAAGTCCGTACTAGCACTTATCGAATCACAAAAGGGGGAATCACCCAACGTTAGTGAAAACAACGACCACTAGGTTTAAAGACGTCGTAACATGTCTCTAGCCTAGACTTCTAGATATGAGTGTTAAGTTTGAATGCTTCCTTAGGTTAATTCAATAAATTTTAACAATTGATCCTGAATTAAATCTTAGTTTCAAGGCCCTACCGAATGTATCTTCAAAAACTCCTAGAATGCAACTAAATGAGAAAAGAAACCATTCCTTTTCAATGAACAACTAACTAAATAAAAGTGAGAAGTTCATTTCAGAGCAAGCAAAGCAATAAACAAGCAAATGCAACAACGACACTTTTCATCATTTCTCAAGCAAATCAATCAAGAGGAAAGAGCTATGTTTCTATCTTTCACTAAATTACAAGCAATCTAATTAAGAAAATGAAAAATACATCCTTTGCTTTTCAACTTCTAAATGCCAAGAATTTACTAATGCAAAAGATTGTTCTCATTTCCAAATGCAAAATGAATGCAATAGTTTATTTTTTCAAATGGATGACAAGCAACCAAATGAAAAAATCGAAACCATACTAGTTTTAACCTTTTTCGAATGAAATCACTCAATGAATGAAGAGAAACATTTTACTCTAAAATGAATCAAAGACTCAAAACCAAGAAGATGTTTCTTTTTGCAAAACTAGAAAGCTTTTCTCACTAACCGGGAAGCAATGTGATATATGCCAAGTGAAGGAAGGAAACCAAACGAACAAGACTTGAAAGCTTTGGTAACCAAATGTCACATACCAATCAGGAAGATGAAAAAACAATTAATAAATAGAAGCCTCAAACTAATTAAGGTATTGTGGCAAACACTGCCCAAAGATCAAACAAACAAGTAACCCAAGAAAACTAATGTTTCAAGAAACCCTAAGGCAAACAGGTTACACAGTTCGAAAGGAGGAGTTTCAACGGAATGGAACTCGAAATCAAATATTCTAGTAATCAAAAATTTGACACACCGTAAAAGGCAGAAGAGAAGCTCAAAAGGATAGGACACACTGGCCAATCAACAAGCAAAACCTCAAAATTAAAACCTACAGTAATCGTTGCAAGCATAAAACTGACAACATGCACCATCAATAAAACGTTCCACCTCCCTAATTAGCAACTTTGTGATGTCATCGCCGAAGTACACCAGTTAACAGTGTCAAGTTGATTTCAGAGCTCTTTGCGACTGTGAGATGACTTAATCGCACCAAACAGGAGAAGGCACAACTAAGCAGATAGCACAGGTACGACTATCTTCACGACTATCACAAAGAGTCAAGGAGCTTCAAGACATCACTACACATTTCGACATACCATATAAGAAATAATCTGTTGATTTGTATTAATGTAAATCAAAGTAGAACTTACAACCAAGCCTTGACGTCGTAAGTCTCCTGGAAGGGTCCTGTCAGCATGTCTCTGCAAGCATTCACCCATATAATGTCTCCCAAAGATGAATAACTCTCTCTCCTATCAAAAAGGCTAATGCTAAAACATTCTTACAATCAAGCAAACTCCACTCAAAACCATCCCAAGCTAAGTTATATGAGAGGCTACTTCCCCCTTCTAGCAAAACTCTCTAGTTTTACTATTGAATTCTTGAACTCTGAAGCTAGCTGATCTCATTCATGGAGGAAGTATTTATAGGAGGAGGAGCTTCCATAAAAGATGGGAGAAAGAGCTTATCTCTTTGAGAGGTTACATAAAAAGTGGAACAACCATCCCAAAGGAGAGAGGTGAGCTCATCTGATCCAAGAACCAACCCTAGGACTGCCCATGAAGTTGTTACACTTCGAAGCTTCGACGAGTTATTTAAAAAACTTCCCCAAAGTAGCTCGTCATGAGTGCAACATAGAGACAAAACGAAGACTCTGCTAGGGCTAGTGCAAGCTTGACCATATTCATTGGTGGAACAACTGCTATCTCGCAACAACCCAAAAACATAAGTAAACAAGGGTCTACTCCAAGAGAAGTAAATTGAGACATTTGTCCTAAGATGACAAGGAAGACATTGACACATAATTTGCAACATGACACAAGGAAGATGTCAATAACATGGACCGACAGTGTCCGGAATCAATGAATGTGGGGTCAGTGATAAATTACTGTGTAACAATAAGAAGCTTGTGTCTTTGAGAGACAAGTTTGGATTGGTTGATATATCCTCCATAGTTGAGTGGAAGAGATAGACACATCATTATTGTCTTCACTTTGTGAAGAAAGAATGGAGGATTGGGCAAGCATCTAGTTTTCAATACTCTTTGAGGATGAGGTAGGGTATCCAATAGGTAAGAGTATTTGAAGAGGAAATTCTTTGAGAACGTGTTATTCCAAGATAGGAATTGTCCTAGAAGGACACAACCTTTGAACAACCAGGTGTGACATGTGCCTTGAGACACAACGATGATGGTTTCTATCATTCATTGGTCTCGCCAAAATTGTTCTCTGATCTTGTGGAGAGATAGAGCAGTTTGTCAAGGCCTTCCTATGTGACAATGTCAGTTGATATGATGCAAAGAGATAAGCTGAAATGATAGCTTATGAGATGACTTACCAATCTGAATCTTCTTATGAGATCTATTTAGTTTGAGAATGTCCACGTACCATTATGAATACCTCCCTAGTTAAGAAGGAGTGTTGAAATGTGTAACTAGGTTTGGTCTTCATAAATATGAAATGTACTCTTGATTCTTGCATATTGTAAAAAGATTATTGTTATTTTTTGTAGCATGGTTTCATTCTCAAGGTATTTTTATTTAGAGGTCAAGCACCCATTAAGTGCTTCTAGGGTTGTTCCTAGTGTCGAGAAGTCAATAGAGTCATTGTACATATGAAGAAGACCCCATTGGGCACATTGTAACATGTCAAAATAATTATTTTTATATTTGAAAGTGTCAATATACCCTCCAAGAAATATAAGGAAAATACCTTTGAGCAAAGGTTTTTGAAGAAGCCCCTATAAAAATAGCCCAAAAATCCATTTGTAGCGGAGGTCACTAGTGGAGGTGGGTGGGAAAATGTTTTAGTGGATATTTTTTGGATGGTGTGTCTAAAATACACAAACACCCAGTGCTTTAATATCCATCCAAGCGCTGATGTTTCATACAACATGGTGCACCATCGAAAATTTTATTTTTATAAAATAAAAAAAAACACGATGCACTAAATATCACAATGCGCTGATGCTTGAATAGACAATAGAACTAGTGCCCTTTACATAGTAAAATGTCCCGATGCATACTAGTAAGGAGCACCACTATAGTTTTAAATTTTAGAGAAATGCAGTGCAATTTTAAAACTGTTAGGATATTCCGACACATAGGAAATAATTAAGTATAACTTGGTCTAGTGTATAGTTAGGTAAAGTGTGTTTCTTTAGTATGTACTTTTTGTAACTTACAATCTGACGATCATGGTATGTTCTAGACATGAAGTGATCTGACTATTAATTCTCTCCTTGGTATTACCGATACTTGAACTGTGGCTTAACACCCGATTGGTTCATGATCTCTATTTAAAGAGCATGGAGGGTCATTTGTCCGGTGACCGTTTGTGAGAGAAGCTTATGTAAATTTTATTTTATTTTTATTAATAATATTGTCTGAAGTGGCCACGTTGGCTCAGGCTGTGGATAGTTTCCCTCTTTGAGGGTTTTAGCCATGTCAAGAATACTAGTGTACTAATCTATGATCTGTTTGTGAGTGGTGTCCTTTGTTGTTCAATCTAAGGAACTTACACTATAAATTCCTACATCGTACCAGAGTATGTCATTTCAAACTGCTTTTTAAGGCTAGACTTAGGAAACTTGCATTATTTTCTTGGGCTTCAAGTCTTACAATCCAAAGAAGGTACTTCCCTTTCCCAATCCAAGTATGCTTGCGGTGTTCTACACCACTTTCACATGGAAGACTGTAAGCCAACCCCTTCTCCGTTTCAGTTTGGAGTCAAACTTTCAGTCACTTGTACTTCCCCTGAAGTTGATGCTACCTTAGACCGTCAACTTGTTAGAAAACTTTTGTATCTGACCCATACCCATCTTAACCTTTCCTTTGTTGTTGGCCTTGTTGCTCGGTTTATGCACAAACCACATGAAAGTCTTTGGAAAGCATCTAAAATAATAGTTCATTAGGTTCGAGGTAGAGTTCAGTTTGGGATTCATTACAGTGTAGAAGCATATCCTCTATTGGTTGGTTTCACAGATTTTGATTGGGTTGGTGACCATGATGATAGGAAGTCTACTACAGGTTATGTCTTCACTCTTGGTTGTGGACCTATTACATGGCTTGCAAGAAACAAAGTGCCATTTCTCTTTCTTCAGCAGAAGTAGAGTATTGTGGCGCCATTGAAGCTAGTAAGGAAGCCTCATGGCTTTGTCAAATCCTATAAGTGTTTGGTTTTCAGCAGCAACATCCGACTACACTTTGGCGTGATAATCAAAGTGTCATTAAACTATGCAAATATCCAATCCAATATTAGCTCAACAAACACATTGAACTACAGATGCACTTCATTAGAAAGCTCATTCATGACCATGTTCTGGAAGTGAAATATTGTTCCACTGATGATCAAGTTGCATACATCTTTACAAAGGCTCTCATAGAGGAAAATTTTACTAAACTTCGATTTATGGTTGGAGTTCAGGAAGTTGTCACTAAGGGGGATAGGCTCTAATGCCTATTTCCTTCTCCTATTGTTCCATCTTTGTACATCCTTCAATCCTTTCCCAAGTTTTTCTTAAGGGGGGGTGTTAGGATATTCCGACACATAGGAAATAATTAAGTATAACTTGGTCTAGTGTATAGTTAGGTAAAGTGTGTTTCTTTAGTATGTACTTTTTTTAACTTACAATCTGACGGTCACGATATGTTCTAGACATGAAGTGATCCGAGGGTTCATTCTCTCCTTGGTATTACCAATACTTGATTCATGGCTTAACACCAATTGGTCCATGATATCTATTTAAAGAGCATGGAGGGTCATTTGTCCAGTGACTGTTTATGAGAGAAGCTTATGTAAATTTTCTTTCTTTTTATTAATAATATTTCCTGAAGTGGTTGAGTTGGATCAGGCCATGCACTGTTCCCTCTTTAAGGGTTTTAACCACGTCAAGAATATTGGTGTACTGATTTGTGATATGTTTGTGAAGGTGTCCTTTGGTGTTCAATCTAAGGAATTTACCCTGTAAATTCCTACACCACTAAAGCCACAATGAGGTAATATTAACAAAATTCCTCAGGGCATCTTCTAAAGAGCACCACTAGGCATTTTTTTTATTTCTAAAAAAATAGTGGTGCTATATTAAAAATACAACATCGTTGTCGTAATTGTAGAGGGTTTCCACGAGGCATCTGAAGAAAAAGCACTATGATAGTTTTTAATTAAAAAAATGTGGTGCTTTTGGATATATCACACATTGATGCGTTTCGAGAAATGCACCAGACGAGCGGTAAATAAAAAAAAACCCTCCTGACTGTAATTTTCATTTTTACAATATATAGTGTGGGAGAGCTCTGAAGCACCGATACCACTCTTGCCACATGTAAGTTCCCTAACGTCGGTGCTTATCTTGCTCACCTTCCTTTCACACCATGCTCACTGTTTGAGTTTTCAATTTTTTTCAAACCGTCCTAATTTTTTTCTCCACTACATGTCCACAATGCCTCCCCAATGACCAAATGTCTAGGTAATGTCTATGTTTCTTTGTCAATTAATTTTTTAGTGGATTATAATTATAAATTAGGCTAAATTTGCCACTTTTTTTCAATTTTTTTCACTGCGTGGTGCATTTGATACGTTTGACTCACACTTATAGAGGTGCACCCTATCAATTTACAGGGTGCATTGCAATTCGATGTGAGAATATAACACATCAGAAATTGTTGCGGTGCGCTTTGTAAATGAAAAAGAACTTAGAATGATGTGACAAATTTTACATCAGTGCATCATGTGCGATGCATTTATATTTACCAAATTCACCACAAACCTAATATTTAAAAAAAATCCATAGCTCGGTGCGTTCGATAACCTAAACATTCTGTACTAGTGTAGAAATGTTATCTGTGCGCACTAGTGCACAAGTTCTCCACACTGCTATAAAAAGTTAAAATTGTGAACCAACAATGGTGCATCATACTTATGTGCTCACCATTAGCGGTGCAGTTATACTTGAAAGGGCACCGACACCAGTGCATGACTGTATTTTGAGCACACCAGTGATTTTTTTTAATTGAAATTTACGTTTCAATATTTATAAATACATGTTTCATTTAATTTAAAAAATGTATTTTATTAATGAGGCTGATGTATTTTATATATCAATCATGTAGTAGAGACGTCAAAAGAGGGAGAATAATTAGGAGCATGAGTAGTAGGCAGACCCATACAATATGGTTCGAACATGGCAGGCCATAGAGGGGGATATGGATTTATACCCTCACCCTATTACTGCAATGACCCAAGCGCCATTGAGGAATGTAGGCCTCCTCAATTACTATGAGGAGGCTACATCCCTGAAGATGCACTCTATCTTATTCATGCATCTAATCTCCTGATGGAGTGTCTAGGAGCAGACTTTCCATGCCAGTCCTAGGGTGTGGTATTAGCCCACTAAGGAGGATATATACTTTATCACTAGCCAATTCAGGAGAGGGGAGGATTTTCCCTAGTTTCCTGATGTCCCCCATGGGGTTGCAACTGAGAGTCAGCTTGTGTACACTCTGAGATATTTCGGGCCTCATGTGGTCCATCCATTGAATTTTCAAGTCCATGGTGGATAAATACAAATTTCTTCTTTTGTTGTAGAAGAGGTTAGGTGCCTCTCATTATCAGTCAACACGATTGCTTACAATAGTAGTGATGACCCTCTTTTGTATTATGTTGATTCTTTGATTTAGGTGCCATGTTGCATCAGATGGTCTGCATTTTTTTGAGGTAGTTTTGCATGGATTTAGATAGATGTTGTGTGTTGAAACATGGGAGGGAGACCTTCCCTTTCACTTACGAGCTTTTTTGTTTATTTTTTGAGAGGTTTCCAGAGACGAGGCCTACATTTGACCGTCTCCCTCCTAGGAAAATCACTGAGGTTCAGATGTGCATGTGGGGCTAGATGATGCCTAAGAGGGGCTTGCCAGAGTATTCAACCAAGATTTCTCTCGAGGCACTATTGCTACAGTAGCTGAGCCTCCAGATGATAGAGGTAATATTAATGTTTTCTTTAAATTAATCTAGTTTCATTTTCTTGTTTTAATGAATTATAATAAAATTTATTCCAACACGTTCTTTAACTTGTTTTATTAAATTGTTTAATGAAATTGTCTAATTATTTTTTTGTATTATATATTTTGTATACATTGAAAAATTTTATGGGGACATGCCTCCTACCCCACCAGATGTTAGAGGATATGAGTAGATGGGCAAGGCCGAAGAGGGTGAGACACATCCTTAAGGGGACGTGGGCATCCAGGGCCATAGGGTAGTGTGCGAGTTCAAATGGACTACTGCTAAAAATTGGCCAAAGTTTTGTTTGATGTGAGAGTTCACCCTACGAGGGCTCGAGATGTCACCACAAATCCTATGTTCATGTGTCTCTTTTCTATCTTAATGAATAGCAATGATTCTTCTTCACACTATGCACAATATAAAAATTTTCAGGAATAATGCAATATTGAATATTTATCATCTCATCAAATGCATTTGCATTCTATGGAAAAGTTTGGCAATTCTTCAGTAGAAATCTTTCCAGGAAAAACACTAAACATTAATAATAACTTGGAAGAATTTCAAAAGAGAAAATTGATAAATATGTTACAAAAACATTCCTCTGCTTATGCATGGGAATATACTGATATGAAAGGGATTGATCCCAAAATTTGTATGCATCATATTTATATTTAGGAAAATAACAAACCATTTAGAAAATCTCAGAGAAGGATGAACCCAATTTGAGAGAAATTGTTAAAGAGGAATTACAAAAGTTACTTGATGTTAATTTCCTTCATCCAATATTAGATACCGAATGGGTGTCACCTTTGGTGATTGTTCCAAAGAAGAATGGAAAATGGACAGTATGCATTCATTATAGGTAATTGAACAAAGCTGCTTTGAAAGAGATTTTTCCACTACATTTTATAGATCAAGTATTAGATACCTTAGCAAGGAAGAAATATTTTTCATTTCTTGATGGTTTCAATGGGTATAACCAAACCCAACTAGCACCAGAAGATCAAGATAAAAAAACCTTTACATGTCCATGGGGAACATATGCCTAGACGATACTTCCTTTTGGATTAGACAATGTAGCTACATTCCAAAGAGCAGTTTTTGGGTATCTTTTCTGATCTAATTCATGTTTTTGTGGAAGTGTACATGGATGACTTTCCTATTTATGGAAATACTTTTGAAGAAGCTCTTGAAAAAATAGAAAATGTTCTCATTAGATGTAAAGAAGAAAATATTTCATTAAGTCATGAGAAGTGTTTTATGATGTTTAATGAAGGAATTGTTTTAGGCCACCATATTTCAATTGATGGAATTAAAGTGGATACATCTAAGGTATAAGTAATTTCTCAAATATCAATTCCTATTTTTCAAAGAGATGTTAGAAGTTTTCTTGGTTTCATTGACTATTATAGAAGATTCATAGAAAATTTCACAAAAATAACCTCTCCATTTTTCAAACTTCATACAAAAGAATGTGAATTTGTTTGAAATCTGAATTGCCAAAAAGCATTTGAAATATTGAAGTAGAAAATCATTGAATCACCAATTTTAAGAGGGCCTAATTGGTCTCTCCCTTTTCACATTTCAACTGATGCTTTAGATACAGTCTTAGGAGCTGTGTTGAGATACAAAGATATAACACCTTATGATATTTATTATACAAGAAAAAAATTGACTCCTGCAGAGTTAAATTATGCTATAACAAAAAAGGAGTTTTTCGCTGTTATGCATGCCATCAATCAGTTTCATCATTATATCACTAATTATGAAACTTTCATTCATACAAATCATTCTACTATTAGATATTTAATGAACAAACCAATTACTAATGGTAGAATTACAAGATGGTTGTTATTATTATAGGAATTCAACATTACTATCCTTGATATGCTAGGAAAATAAAACATAGTTACTGATTTTCTTTCTAGAATGTAGAATAATATTGATGACATTCATGTAAAGGATAATTTTCATGATGAATATATTTTTGTAGTATCTACTAAAATTCCTTGGTTTGAAGATATTGTTAATTCTTTAGCTACAATTAAGCTGCCACAAAAATTATCAAGCAAAGAGAAACATAAAGTTATCAAATCTAGTGCACCATATTCTTGGATAGATGGAGAATTATACAAAACTAGACCAGATTTGATAATTTGAAGATGTGTTCGGGAATGAAGTACCAGAAATATTATCATGACAATCCATGTGGAGGAGAATTCGATGATAGACAAAAAACATACAAGATCCTTATTTTGGTATATTATTGGCCTTCTCTTTTCAAGGACGCTAAGGAATATGTCAAAATATGTGATAGTTGTCAAAGAATGGGAAATCCTATTCTGCCAGATGAAATTCCTCTACAACAGGTACTTATAGATCCTTTTGAAAAGTGGGTTCTAGATTTTGTTGGACCTACCAATCCTGCATCTAAATAGAAAAGGTATATATTTGTTTGTACAGATTATGTTACAAAATGTGTAGAGGCTAAAGCACTTCCATTTGCAACTAAAAATGTTGTAGTTGCATTTCTTTTTTAGGACATTTTTATTTGTTTTCGGGTTCCAAGAGAAATTGTGATAGATCAAGGTAATCAATTCACATATAAGTTGATGCAAAAGATAATGGATCAATATAAGATCAAGCATCGAAATTCCACTCCATATCATCCACAAGCCAATGGACAGGTGGAATCTAGCAATAAAGTACTTCAAGCAATTCTAACCAAGACTGTGAAATTGCATAGAAGAGATTGGGAAGAAAAGATTCCAGAGGCACTATGGTCATATCAAACCACATGGAGAAATACAACTAGACACACTCCTTATGTGCTTGTCTATGGGAAGAAAGTTTTGCTTCCAATTTAGTTCTAAGTGGAGACCTTCAGAACAACAACCAAATTGGGACTTGATCTCTCTGAAGCTCAAAAAAAAAAAATATTAGCACAATTGAATGAGCTAGATGAGATTTGACAAGATGTTGTCCAAACAACCAACATAGTTCAACAAGAAAGATCAAGATGGCATGACAAATTATTAAGGTTAAAAGATTCAAGCCAAGTGATTGGGCTCATCTTTTTTATTCCAAATTTAAATATCTTCAAGGAAAATTTCAAACTAATTGGCTTGGTCCTTATGAGATACATACTATCTTTGATAATGGAGCAATCAAAATCAAAACTATTGATGATGAAAAAGTTACTTTCCTTGTTAATGGTCATAGATTAAAATTATATCATAAACCATTAAAAAGAGAAGAATTTGTCAAACATTTGCAAGATAATTCTAAATTCAAGTTGGTTGAGAAAGGAGATATTTCTCCTCACCTCCCAATTTAATGATAATTTCCTTGATAATAATAATATAAAAAATATAAAAATAAAATAAAAATAAAAATAAAATATAAGCATGAAAACCAACATTGTGGGCATCTTTATACAAAAAATATTAATTGAAAAAATAAATTCTTGGTGGTTTAAATTTTCATAATTCCCTTATCTCTTTCCCATTTATTTTTCCTATTATGAATGGAATACCCCATGAGTACCTTATTTCACCATCACCCAACCTCCTGCTCTATACCCTTCACCATCCTCATTTGTCGATCGTTCTTCCTACTAGCCTCCATCACCTTTGTCAAAAAGAGACAATCCAAGACTAAGAGTTCTCCCTGCCATGGGTGTCATTGTTCAATAAAAGCCTAATGGAGTCAAGTTTCTTTAGGCATATCCACAAGTTAGAGAACAATTGCAGCAGGTAGGCTAGCTCAAATTCTTTGAAAAAATTGATGGGCATGATACAAAGGTCACAAAATATTTTACACAGGCTTTTGATGGGATAGAGGTAGATATTGGCGACATCAAACTTATACTTACAAAATCCATAGTGGCAACGGTTACAAAATTACCCAGAAATGATGAAAGTTGGTTAAAAAATATGAAAATCAAGGAGAAAGACCGGACAAAATTCCTCAAAAACCCAAGTATTGAAATTTCTATTTTCAAAAGGGTAATTCCAGTAACAATATTGAAAAGTAAACAGAGGAATTTCTTTCTAGTCATTCAAAAATTCGTAACCTGTGAAGGGAGGTTTGGAACCATGCTCTTTTATCATGCCCGATTTCTAATGCATTTCATTGATGGGAATGAAATAAATATTCCATATTTCCTACTCTGTAGCCTTAAGAATATGGCCTCTAGTGTGAAGAGAGAATAGAAAACCCTTGACAGTACTCTCTGCCATCATGGAATCATTAAAATTATCATAGAATCACACTTAGAATCCAAAGGAGACAATTGGAAGAGCTTTCTAGTCCGTAACCACTTTGTAGAAGCCCTAGAGGAGGAAACAAGTATAAAATTCAAAAGAAGACGACAAAAGTTGCTCTCAAACCCTAACCCTGAGGATGTAAGTGAAAAAGAGGGTTCATGTATTACTGAAATAGAGGAATTACAAGACCTAATTGGAGATGACACTCCTCTTTCTCAATTTTTGGAAAATATTAAATAGAAAAATGGAAAATAAAATGTTAGAAGAAAGAAATCCAACTCAAGTGACAAGCCAACTCAAGAACCAGAGGATAAGAAACAAAGAAGAACCAACAAAAGGAAAAATGTCAAAAACACTAAAGAATCGAGGATAAAATTGAGAAGAAGCAGACAAATTTCTAAACTTTCAAGTATGTAGGCTCCAAAAGTAGTTGATCTCGAAGAAGAAGATTGTGGAATGCCACCTCAGTCTTTGAGTCCAACAAGCAAGACACGAGATATTGATCCAATACAACAACAAATCTATGATTATGTGGAATCTTTGGAACAAAGAGCACAGCAAAAGATAAATTATCCTTAGAGTTAAGAAGATACTTTTAATAAACAAATTCCTTCGATAGATAATATTCCCGAGAAAGAATACATAATTGAAGATGCTTTGAAGCAATATCTATATATATATATATATATATATATATATATATATATATATATATATATATATATATATATATATATATATATATATAATATATATATATATGAGTTGGAAATATTAAACAAACTTCTCAAACAAGAGCATGAGGCAATAAAGGTAAAAAATGAAATCTCAAGGACTCAAAATGATAATATACTTTTTCATTTGTGCCATTGGTATAAGAAGAACAAGAAAATCAAAGGAAAAAATAGATTCCTCTAAAACAAAGTTATAGGGTTACAGATAAAAATTATGATGAAGAAACCAAGAGAAATATTTAGTATCGGGAAAAGAAAGAGGAGCACTAGTCTACATGTCCTAGCGCAAGCTTCAGAAATAGTACATTGAATGAAGGATTGGATAAATTTTAAAATTCTGTTGCATGAGGACATGAATACCTTTTGTGTGGAGGAATGTTGAAGTCTGCAATTTTCCTCTTCCTGAAAAACCTTTCGCCTTCCTTTCCATCTTTTCCATAATAATTTTGTTATAGTTCAAGCTAAAAGGTTATCCTAGACATGCTCAAATATCTAAAAAGTTATTTAGCATCCATACTTTATAATTCGTTGTTTCTTTGTGAAATTTAGTTTAAACATTCCTATAGAAACTAAATCTCATTCATTCTGCAACTAACCAATAATTTTGCAACTATCTCCATGGTTAGATAGGTTCTAGTGCACCAAATGACGAATAAAAGGTACTAGTAGATGGAAATGGTCAACATATGGATATCCACCTATCTTGGTGATATGGAAAGTTACATGGTTCAATAGATCTGGAAGTCAAACTAGAAGGCAACTTTGGTTATGACACTCCAACGATAAGAAAAATTTGAAGGTGGTTCATGGTAGGATCAAGTGAGCATGGAAATGATTGAGAAACTTTGAAGTTGATCTGTTCGATCAAATCCCTCATGATTTTCTTTTTCAGTAGAAAATCATGAGAAGAACAAATTTCATCTTAATTTTACTTCTTATCTGTTAGATTAGTCAAGTTACCTCTCGACTTAGGACTCTTGAAACAATTATTCAATAAAGATGTATAAAAATCCCTGAGATGAAGCTAGAGATAGTAGTTATCATTGTTAATTGTTGCAATCCCTTTGTGTTAAATACCTCTATGATTAATATAAAAAACTCTGTCTTTGAATCAATGCATGACTAGGTGATTTAATATCCAATTGCGAACTTCCACTCAACAAGAGGACCCCACGGAGAGCTATAAGAGTAGATTAGCTTTTGATTATGCTTATTGTAGTTTGTTTGATAAATAGTTTTCTTCCATCATAGTCCGTTGATGCATTTTATTGATTAATTTCTAGTTTAATCTTCGTGTTTACAACAATAGAGCGCTCATAAAAATACAAAAATATTTTATTTCCATAGTTCATTTCATTTAGCACTTTCATTTTATAGTTCAATTAATTTTGCTAAGCGTTTTCACGAATAATAAATTGAGAGACTTTGACGTACAATTGCACACACTAGTAATCCTTTGAAGTTACAACTTGAATTTATGTTTTGTTGAAGAATTCTAGTTTTGATTTATTCCCTGCAACTAGTATTAGAATTTTGTTTCTGCAAATAGAATTAGAATTTCTTTTTTGCAAAAGTAGACTTAGAATTTATTTTCTGCAATTAGAATAAAATTTCCTTTTCGGCAAGTTAATTATAATTTCTTTTCTACAAAGTAGACTTGGAATTTCTTTTCCAGCAAGTAGAATTAAAATTCCCTTTTTGCAATTATAATTTGTGATTTTGAATTCATAGGTAAGTTCAACAATTAAAATTATGATTTCATTTTTCTTTGAAGTAGATTTAAATGGAAAGAACATGTGCGTTGAAATACTTTGATTCAATCTAACATTCATTTATATTTAGATCAATTTCATCTTTTAAAAATCAAAGATAGAACTCCTAACATATATTGTGCACATACACTTCATAAATATAGGAATTTTGTGATGACCCCAGAACGCTGTAAATATTTTATTTACCGCAACAAGAAAAAATTGAATAATTAGTGTTATTACCTGTTTGTATAATATTTTTATTTTATTGAAAATTAGTAATGATAAGTATTAGCAGTTCTTGTAGCTTCTAGAAGAAAAGAAGTTGAAAAGGCAGTTGTTGGAAAGAGAAACCCTAACTGCTTCCCCTAACTGGAAAAATGCTTCCAAAAGAAAAAGAATTGGGGGGAGGGAAAAACTACACTATTATGACAAGCAGGAAGAGGGAAAATTGCTACGTCTGGTGATGACAAGATAGCAAGAGCACACTATGTGTGAGCAACTAGCAGGAGGCAGGAAGTCTCGTGAGCAAGCTAGGGGGGAGATTTGGTCTTGAAAGACAATGTCATCGTTGGGAGGTTTGACTAGCATCGATAACCAAAGGTGACCTCTCTTACCAGGGAACTTTACTTTGAAGCAGTTCAGGTAAGAGATACTATCTGGAAGGAATTGAACCACTGCATAAATTAAATTTTGTATCTATTACTGTAATGAAACGATGTAGAGGAGTACCTAACGCTGGTGCAAAAGTAGAAAATATAGAAGTAAGGTCTTGCTATGCCTTTTATCTACCAATATCAGGAAAAGCTTAAGTATATAAAATCTTGTACAGAAGAAATAATTATATGTCGGAGCAAGGGAGTTCTCCCTGTAAATTTGAAATATTTATATCTGCAAAAAATACATTCTATTCAGTCCTATTAATGTTGGAAAAATTAGTTAATTTAGATCTACTGTGGAAAAATGATTTGTACAGATGACTTAGTGCAGGTAACCTAATTATATGGAAATATTGTAACATGAGAACTATATAGGTGAATTAATGCAGGAGAAATTGTTTATCATAGCATTACCGTAAATCAAAATTCTACAAAAATCTTTTTACATATAAAAGAAGAAGGTTAACATACAAAAATGTAAGAAGTAACTAAAATTTTTCACTTTGTTGAAATTAAATGGAAAAATAGAATATTAGGACTTGATTAAATAGGCTGGGAATGTCGATTTCGAAGGAATGGAAGGACATTGAAGGGATTGGCGTGGCAGGGGCATAAGAGCATAAACCCTAGCCGACCTATCTAGGTCTTCCTGAGAGTGGACTATCAAGATAGTTCCAAAACCCGCCCAGAAAAAAACGAAACCAATGTCTATTATTACTTCAGAACCCAACCTTGAAGTAATTAACGAAAGTTCTAACTAAAATTGCAAAACAGAGATTTTGACACAACTTAAAAATGCCAAAACAATATCCAAAGAGAAAAAAAATCTCGACACTGATATGCTCAAACAGAAGGAGTTAAAGAAATCCTGAGTCAAGTCTTTCCACAACCAGTTCTAAGCAGATAAACTGGAAACTGAAAACAAAGAACGATATTATCACAAGCAGGCCAGTGAACAATAGAATAATCCTTTAAGTATTAATCAAACCGAAAACGTATTACCATATAGTGAACAAGTTTATACATCGAACCAAAATCTGGTCCTATAGCCGGAGGATACCAGAGTCATATTAATAAAAAGAAACATCATAACTACAAGCCTAGAGAGCCGATAAAGCTTGGGAAACAGTTCTTCATACCAGAAAGAGAAAATTTATTATCATGAATGCAGAAGTAACTATAACCACAAAGGCACTACCCTAAACATGGGACCCACATCCGATTAACAAAACCCTAGTTTTTAAAAGGGAAAATCACCAAGTTCACACCTCAGAACAATGATGGTGTCCATTTGCTAATTTTAACCATTAACCCTTACATGTTCCATAGCAAACCATAGGATTGAAATCGTAAAATACAGAGAGTCGAAGCTCAAGTCTCTAGCAGCCTAGAAAAGTTTCAACTCGGGAAAATTATGTAATATCCTGTGTCTGGGATATCCCTCAAACCCAAGAAAACTCCAACCAAACACGTCCAAATGATATAGCAACCGGGAAGCTCAAAGTGATAAAAATAACAATGGTGCAACATATAATAATATAAACATGAAATATAAGCAGATACTCAAGAAATGTAGAGAGAAATTCTAAGCCATTTTATTATACTGAGTAATGGAATGAGTACAGGAGGTGATCAGAAAGATGGCACCTTGACTTGCACAAGGCAAGTGAAGAAATACACTCAGAATAACAAAGGAATGGCCTCTCTCTGAACTGTGTCCAAGCTGCTGGAGAACTGCCATGTTGCTGCTACTACTGGAAATCAAATGAGGATTTGGGGTTGTTCCCCTCCTCAGAAAATTCTAAAACTCTGGAATCAAACTCTACGCAAGAAACCCAAAAAAGACACAGAAATATTTTCCCAAATGGCTGCCCCGAAAATCACCCCCTTGGGGATTCTAGGCTCTGCACTGCTACTAAATAGAACCCTCCAAAACTCTACCCGAAACTCTGCTAAAATCCTCTAATAAGCAAGGGATAATCCCTTGCTCAATCTCCCAGCTCAAATCCTCCACAAAACCCCAATCCGGAACTCCTACTAAAAGTAACTGCGTCCCTCTCTCAAGATTGCGCAATCATAAAATGCTCAGCTCCTCCTCAACTCCAAAGTCAATCCTCCTACAAAAGACTATTGAAAACTACCTTGCCCGAGCAAGCACTCGAAGTCCCCCGGGGCTAAGGGTGAGATCTCCGAACGAAGACACTTGATGCACTAAACAATGTTGCAGACAGTGTAAACAGCCAGTGTGCTCTAAGTCGAAGTGACTAGCTCAAAGGCACATAATCGAATGACAAAATGAGGAATCTCCTCTCTCCTTTATAGCGTTGGCCTCTCTCAATCCCAAGACCCACATCCTCCAATGTATCCCCTCTCTTGCCATGTGTTCCTTTCCATCTGCGCAGTCCCTCCAAGTGTCTGCGTGGGCCCCATATCTACGTGGTCCTTTGGCCCCCTTGGATCCCCGTTTAAGTCACAACATTGTGCTACTAGGGAGTGACTTTATTATAAAAGTGAGTTATGTCCCCCTTTCCTCACCTTTTTATTTATAAATAACTATATAAGGCAAAATTGAGCAAAATTGAATATTCCAATTAGCCATGGCTAATTAGGAATATTACAGTCTCCCCTGGAAAAATGTTGCTTGTCCTCAAGAAACTGAAGTGATGGATGCTGCAAGACCTTCTCATTCTCCCAAGTGGCATCCTCATCCGGTAAATTCTTCCACCTCACCAAGAATTCTGGACCGTCATGCTCCGCAGCTGCCTCTCCCTGGTATCAATAATAGCCTCTGGCTACAACACCAAATGCCCCTCATCATCCATGGGTGGTATCTCATCTGTCACTATCACATGCTGCCCAGCGCCTTCTTCAGGCAGGATACATGAAAAAAGTTATGAATCTTGCTGCCTTGGGGTAGCTCCATTTCACCCTGTATGGCCCATAAAAGCGGGGTTTGAGCTTTTCAGCCCCCTTCTGCTTCGGTGAAGACTGTCAGTATGGTTGTAATCATAGGTAGACCAAGTCCCCTACCTCAAACTGTCTCTCCACCCGACCCCTATCAGCATACAGCTTCTGCTAGTTTCGTGTAGTAGCCATATTATCCTTGAGAGCTGGGAGAATATCCTGACTCTCTTGGATCCAAATCTTGGCTCTCGGAGCCTTGCTAGCACCAAACATCATGTCAGCGAAAGATAAAGGATGATATCCATACAAAGCATAGAATGGTGACATACCAATGGACATGTGATGCGTAGTGTTGTAGCAGTACTCCCCCAAATGCAGCCACTTCAGCCATGCTCGTTGCTGCCCACTGACATAGTTACGTAAGTAGCCCTCCAGCCACTTATTAACGATTTCTATCTGCCCGTCCGTCTATGGGTGATAACTGGTACTCGGTGTCAACTCCGTCCCCACCAACCGGAAAAGCTCCTGCCAAAATCCGCCCATGAAACGGTTGTCCCTGTCATTGGTGATGGTCTTGAGAAGACCATGTAACCTAAAGATATCTCTAAAGAACAACTTGGCCACCTGTGCTGCTGTGTAGCATGCAGATATGGCAAAAAAGTGTGAGTACTTTGTCAGTCAATCAACGAGGACAAAGATGCAATCCTTGCCCTGTACCATGGGCAACCCTGTGATGAAGTCCATCGAAATACACTCCCATTTCCCCTCCAGAATGGGAAGAGGATGCAATAATCCTGCTGGATGGTTCATCTCCCCCTTGTTCCTCTGGAAAACATCACACTCCCAGACATGTTGGAGTACGTCCTCCTTGAGGTCCTTCCATGAGAACCTCTCTCTAATGGCCCTGTAGGTTTTGGTAAACCCTGATGGCTTGCCAGTGGTGAATCATGTGGCGCCTAAAGTTTCTTCTTCTTGAGCTGAGATCTTTCAATCAAGAAGATCCGGTCCCTATAGTAGATGATCTCATCGACCACCCTGTACCTATCATCTACCACTTGCCCATCCAGAACCTCACATGCAAATCTGTCCTTGGAGTACTCTACTAAGAGTCGAGCCCTCCATTCTGCGTCCAAGCTCATAAGAGACAACGTGGCTGGTCTACATGAAAGGGCATATGCTACCATGTTGTTCTTACCCTTGACATACTCAATGTCAAAGTCATACTCTTGGATCTTACTAATCCACTTCTGTTGCCTCTCTTGTAGCTGCTTCTACTCCAAAAAGAACCTGAGGCTATTGTGATAAGTCCTCACCCTAAACCTGTTACCCACTAAATATTGTCGGTACTTGGCCAATGCATGCATGATGGCCAGCATCTCCTTGTTGTATATAGAATACAACCTCTCGTGCGGAAAGAGCTTCCAACTCTCAAAGGCTATAGGGTGACCTCCCTGCATCAACACTGCGTCGATCCCCTCTCCCGACACATCACACTCCAAAACAAATGGCTACGTAAAATCCGGCAATGCAAGCACTAGGAAGCTGCTCATAACCTCCTTGAGCCTGTCAAAGACTCGCTGCGCTGTATCCGACCAATTGAATGCCCCCTTCCTCGTCAAATCTGTTAAGGGTGCAACAAGCTATGAGAAACCCTTGACAAACTTCTAGTAGTAAGTACAAATGCCAATGAATCCTCGAAGTTCTGTCACGTTTCTCGACTCCGACCAATCTCTGATGGCCCTGATCTTCTCCTCATGGACCCTCACTTCATCCACCCCTATGATGTGTCCCAAGTATAACATCTCTGTCAACCCGAACTCACACTTGGAGAGTTTGGCAGAGAACTGCTGCTCCTCCAAGATGCACAATATTGTCTCAATGTGTTGGAGATGCTCCTCCCAAGTCCTGTTGTAGATGAGGATATCATCAAAGAACACCAACAAAAACTTCCTTAAGTGACTATGGAAGATGTGATTCATGCAAGACTGGAATGTAGCTGGGGAATTGGTTAGCCCAAAGGGAATCACCAAAAACTCAAAGTGCCCATAATGACACCTGAAGGTGGTCTTGGGAATGTCTTGTTCCCTCACGCGAATCTGATGGTACGCAGATCTCAAATCAATCTTTGAGAAGAAGCGTGCTCCTCTCAACTCATCCATCAAGTGGGCCCCTCCGGTAGGTGCAAAAGCTGCACCACCTGCTGCTGGTGGTGGAGGTGGCAAAGGATCCTACGCGACATGACTATCTCCTACCTCCACGTCATCCTCCTCATCCTCTTCCTCACTGCTCTCAGAGAAGACCTCAATAAAATGTGCTTTTCCAGCAGCACATCTATGTCTTGGTACCCACGGCTCCTGACAGGTAAATCACAATCGCTTCTTCTTTAGCTCCCTCCTGGCATCATCATCAATCTATGCTCGTCCTGGATTCCCCTTTGGAGGCAGAATCCTCACATCCTTCCCCTTAGGCTGGAAAGCTTGTCTCTGGGGTAAGGTGTCTGGGTCCTTAGCAATGCATCCTGTAAGTCTTGGGTCCTGTTGATGGCATCCTGGATTGTGGCTGGTCTAGTGGATCTGACTAGACCCCGTAGTGGCTCTGCTAACCCCTCAACATACATGTAGATCCTCCGTGCCGCAGATAGATCTGGCACCATCACTGAAACTCTCAAGAATTCTACAATGTAAGTCTTTAGGCTCCTTGTCTGTTTGAGCCTCCTCAACTCAACAAAGTGTTGTTCCAGATCCCTCCGATTAAATCTCTCCATCAATCTCTTGGTGAACTTGGCATATGTCGTCACTGTGGAGTGTCCGAGTGTAACCATCCCATGGAACCACCAATCCTGTGCCTCACCATCCAAATGTAATGTTTCCACCTAGATGGCCTCTGCCTCCGACATCTGGTTAAGCTGGAAATAGATGTCCAGCTTTTCCACCCAGGACCTTGTCGAACTATTTGATGAACCATCAAATATATGCAAGTGGAATCTACTAGATGTGCAGTGGGTGTCTCCATCGTGATAATGTCGGTGTCCTCTGTGATGGTCGCGGAGTCTACTATCTCACTGGAGCTGAAAAAAGTCTCCGAATGAGAGAGCGTCCCTAAAATCTTGCCCATAGGCCTGGTACTCTACAAAATAATTGCCCATGTGACCGAGTTCTACCTCCTGCTAGGCTCCAGCCCCCGTGTCTGCTCCTAGGAAAGTGGGCATGGTAGAGCATGTAGGGGCATGTGAGGCTATCTGTTGAGTAGTATCATTCTAAGTGGCACCCTGATCCGGAAAATGGTGGGATGTACCTGATCCCTCACCAACCTGAAAAACTCGTGGGTTCTCATGCTATCTAGCCTCTACCATTGTGAATCTCTGCCCATCACCTCGATCTGCCTCGACAAATCCTGCAATGATTTGAGGAGCATGTCCACAAATCTCTTCCTGTCCTCATCTGCCATCGGATCCTCCTGCTCCGCGTCCACCACAGGCTCCTCCTGTTCCGCATCCACCACAGGCTCCTCCTGTTCTGTGTCCACCACCTGAACACAGTCTCCCTCTCTGTAGGTGTTCTCTGACCTACGCTCAATATCTCTATATTTCCTACCTCTGTAACAGATGTAGGGCTTCTCCCTCGGTGTCATAGACTTCTAACTCCATAGGCTGAGCCATATCTATGCTATGATACCACTGTAATATCCCATGTCCGGGATATCTCTCAAACCCAAGCAAACTCCAACCAAACACGTCCAAATGATATAGTAACCGGGAATCTCAAAGTGATAAAACTAATAGTGGTGCAACATATAATAATGTAAACATGAAATATAAGCGGATACTCAAGAAATGCAGAGAGAAATGCTAAGCCATTTTATTATACTGAGTAGTGGAATAAGTATAGGAGGTGATCAGAAAGATGGCACCTCGACTTGCACAAGGCAAGTGAAGAAATACACTCAGAATAGCAAAGGAATGGCCTCTCTCTGAACTACGTTCAAGCTGCTGGAGAACTGTCGTGCTGCTACTACTGCTGGAAATCAAATGAGGATTTGGGATTGTTCCCCTCCTTAGAAAATGTTGAAACTCTGGAATCAGACTCTACTCAAGAAACCCAAAAAAACCCAGAAAGATTTTCCCAAATGGTTGTCCCCTGAAAATCACCCCCTTGGGGATCTGTGTTGTCCCTCTAGGCTATGCGCTACTACTAAATAGAACCTTCCAAAACTCTACCCAAAACTCTGCCAAAATTCTCCAATAAGTAAGGGCTAATCCCTTTCTCAATCTCCCAGCTCAAACCCTCCACAAAACCCCAATCTGGAACTCCTGCTAAAAGTAACTGTGTCCCTCTCTTAAGACTGCGAATTCATAAAATGCTCAGATCCTCCTCAACTCCAAAGATCAATCCTCCTGCAAAAGACTGCTTAAAAATACCTTACCTGAGTAGGCACTCGAAGTCCCCTGGGGCTAAGGGTGAGATCTCCGAATGGAGACACTCGATGCACTAAACAATGCTGCAGACAGGCTAAACAGCTAGCGTGATCTAAGTCGAAGTGACTAGCTCAAATGCACATAATCGAATGACAAAATGAGGAAGCTCCTCTCTCCTTTATAGCATTGGCCTCTCTCAATCCCAAGGCCCACCTCCTCCAACGTATCCCCTCTCCTGCCACATGTTCCTTTCCATTTGTGCAGTCCCTCCAAGTATCTGCTTAGGCCCCATCTCTACGTGGTCCTTTGGCCCCCTTGGCTCCCTCTTTAAGTCACAACCTTGTGCTACTAGGGAGTGACTTTATTCTAAAAGTGAGTTATGTCCCCCTTTCCTCACCTTTTTATTTATAAATAACTATAGAAGGCAAAATTGAGCAAAATCGAATATTCCAATTAGCCATGGCTAATTAGGAATATTACAAATTATCCTAGGCCGGGGTAAAACTTACCCGGAATTTCTCAAGTAACAAAAGTTTGGGGTGAAACCCTCCTCTGACACATTTGTTAATTCCAAAACTCATAGCCGCGGTTCCTGCAAAGCAGTCAAGCCCAAAAACATTGATTAGCAACCATAAGGAAAATGCAAAGGCTAATAATTATCTGTAAGGAAAAATAAGAATGCTATCATTCATCTGTAAAAAAAATACAGACAGTCACTTCATCGAACTCTTGCCTACCAGAGAAACACTTGCCTGTAGGAAACCATGACATGCTCTAAGGAAATTCCATGCATTGCAACTTTGAACTGGCACGCCTGAAAGAGGTGATGCAGAACTGGAGCAGGTGGCGAAGAAGGATGGAGGAAAAATGAGACACTACCATCGCAAGCGAAGAGGTGAAGAAACCCTGATGCAGCTTAGCTGTTGGATGGAGATCCTGAGTCCTCCATCGTCGATGAGATGGAAGGCCCGAGAGGAATAGCTACAGTAAGATGGCCTGCCCGTGCCACGTACTAGGACGGTGCAGAGAATTTAATAACAAACCACATAAAATCAATTCCACCGCAAGTTACACAGCGTGCAAGCCAGAAGACAAGTCAAAAAAATGCATAAAAAAACAATAGGCAATGTGGTTTAGAATTATCAGAGTTCTGAATTCAATGTAAACATTCATAACCACAACACTTAAACCAAAAAATGCGCATTGACAACTGGAAAACTTAAATCAGACAACCCTTTTCATTATTATTATTATTATATGTATAGTCTGTATAATTTGGAGCTATGACAAGTGGTATCAGAGCCCAAGATACAAAATTGTCGCCTCTGGAAAATACATTTAATAAGAATAAATTGTTATTGTGTTAATGTTTTGTTTCTACCTGTGTTAAGAACAGGAAAAAAAGAACGGACGACAGCAGAATGAGGAGAACGGACAGTGTTCTGCACAGGATTGTGACTAGTCTGGGACCTGCAACAAGCCCTGAGACTAATCCTAAGATATGGGTGCAGTTAGGAGAGGAGGCTCGCAACACTAATCTCACGATATTAGAGACAGTACAGGAATTAAAGAATGAGATGGCCCGCCTACGGGAAGACAATGCAAGATTAACTATGGAACAAGAAAAAATCATGAAAAGCCTATCAGATAAGAAGAATCAGTGCCAGCCGAACCCAAGTCCTAAACAGATACGAGTGTCGGAGGAACAAGGCTACCACACAGATCAGGAAGAAACCGAAGGAGGGGAGGAGAATTGAGAGGAAAATTCAGATAATGCCTCTAAACACCTGACATCGAAAAGGTAGTGGATAGAACTACAAGGGGAATTCCATAAAATAAAACCGCCACACTTCGATGGCGAACTGGAAGAGGCAGCCGAAGCTTGGTTGATTAACATGAATAAATATTTTCAATTATATGAATATGATCACAACCTCAAAGCACGACTGGCCATTTTCCAATTACAAGGGAAGGCTACCCTATGGTGGGAAGAAGTCAAGATTGTACGAGGGGTAAGCGAACAAAATATAACTTGGGAAAATTTTCAAAAATACTTCAAGGAGAGATATTAGACTTAACGATTTTACGACAAAAAAGCAAGGGAATTCCATGACCTACGACTGGGGCAGCAAACAATGGATGAGTTTATCACCCGATTTACCTCATTACTCTGTTATGTACCTTACATATGAGAGGAGAAGGCTAAGGTACAACGGTTCGTCAGTAGTCTACCCTTGGTGATGAGGGAATGAATTGAGTTTGATAACCCAAAAACAATGGATGAGGTGATACAAAAGGTCAAAATATGTTATCAACAAAGTAAGCAGAAGGGAGAAGTTCTAGGAAAGAGGTAGGTTGACAAGAGAGGTAATAAGACTGTTGTGGGCACTAAAGGTAATTGTGGTAGTATTAGCAAAGGATTTCCCAAAGGACAAAACAACAGAAATCAGCATAAGAACCCGCTCAGATTGAAGCCACCCATTGAATCCAGAATCAGCGAACAATCTGGTAAAATTGACAATGAAGGGAAAACAAGACCTCTAGTGCAATGCTGGGGTTGTGGAGGGCCTCATTATGTTAAAAGTTGTCCTCATTGAAAGGGTATTGAACAGGTTTCGCAGATAAATGAAGCATCTACTATTGGCGATGTGGCTCGGAGTTTACCAAGAATTAATGCCACTCTGGAAGATCGTCAGGAAGAATACCAGCTGACTATGGTGGAGTTTGAAGGTAAGATCTTTGATCATATTGTAACTGTATTAATTGATCCCGAAGCTACATTAAGCTATATTAGTCCTAACATTGTGGAACAGTGTAAGTTACAAACAGTTAAGTTTAAAAACCCCTGGCTAGTACAGCTGGCAACAGGGGCAAAGAGGCGTCTATTAGCTAAGGTCAATAACTAAACCTTGAAGATAGCAAGACAACCGATGATGGCAGATCTAAACATACTTCCCCTTGGATCTTATGACATATTGATAGGCATGGACTGGTTGGAAAAATGTTGGTCCATTATAAACTGTAAAATAAAAACTATCTGTTACAAAGATGAACTCGGGGAAAAACAGGAGATGCAAGGTATTATGAGGCTAGTGCAGATTCGGCCAATAACCGCCTCTCAGTTGGCAAAATGTATCAGAAAAAGATGTCAGATTTATGCCATTCAAGTGGGTTACGCCAACTCAAAAGACAATACTACCACATTAGAAAGTATTCCAATAATACGAGACTTTGCAGATGTGTTCCCAGAAGAGATACCAAGCCTGCCACCCAAGAGAGACATTGACTTCACTATTGAATTGGTGCCAAGGGCAACCCCAATATCCCGAGCTTCGTATCGAATGAACACACCAGAATTAACAGAATTGAAAATGCAGTTGCAAGAGCTATTGGACAAAAATTACATCCGCCCCAGTGTGTCACCCTGGGGAGCCCCTGTGTAGTTCGTTAAAAGAAAGGATGGGACCCTTCGTATATGCATGGACTATCGTCAGTTGAATAAATTGACAATTAAGAATAAGTACCCTTTACCCCATATTGATGAAATTTTTTATCAGGTAAAAGGGGCAACCGTATTATCAAAAATGGATCTACGATCAGGTTACCACCAAATCATAATTAAAGAGGAAGACATAGCTGAAACTGCTTTTAGAACTTGATATAGACACTATGAGTTTGTGGTATCACCCTTTGGGTTAACCAACGCCCCGGCGACCTTTATGTGCTTAATGAACATCATATTTCATCAGTATTTATATAAGTTTGTGTTAATCTTTATTGACAATATATTGATATATTCCCAGAATATGGAGGACCACAAGGAGCACCTCAAATTGGTATTGCAGACTCTCTGAGAACACAAATTATATGCCAAATACAGCAAATGTGACTTCTTTAAGGAACAAATTCAGTACTTGGGACATATAATCTCGAAATATGGAATCGCTTTGGACCCTGAAAAGATAAGGACCATAATGGAATGGCTAATGCCAAAGGACGTGGCAGATATAAGATCCTTCATGGGAGTAGCGGGTTACTATAGGCGGTTTGTGGAAGGATTTTCAAGATTGGCCTACCCTATCGCTTCCTTGCAGAAAAAGGGGAAAACTTTTAAATGGACCGTGGAATGCCAAAAAAGTATTGAACAACTCAAGCATCTGCTCACTATAGCACCTATATTAAGCATAACAGATCCAGGTAAGGACTATTTGGTGTGCACAGATGCGAGTAAGGAAGGGGTAGGGGGGGTATTGATGCAAGAAGGGAAGGTAATTGCCTGTGAGTCTAGGAAATTAAAGGAACATGAGCAGAAATATTCAGCTTATGATCTGGAATTGATAGTTGTTATTCACGCCTTGAAGATGTGGCACCATTACCTGATGGGAAAAAAGTTTCTCTTAATGACGAACCATCACAGCTTAACTAGTTATTCTAATTAGCCTACCTTAAATGCGAGGCAAGCACGGTGGGTGGATTTCCTAAGTGGTTTGACTTCAAGATTAAGCATCTGAAAGGGAAAGAGAATCGGGTAGCAGATACTTTAAGTCGAAAGGTACAATGTCTCTACGAATTTCTTGCAGCGAAGGGCAGAGTACCTTCGAAGAAGTGATTAAAAAAGCAGCATAACAAGATTCAAAATATCAGCAAATAGGACAGTAAGTGCAGAATCCAACTATCAAAGAAAATCAGCAAGGATACGCTTTGGATGTTGCTGGCATGCTGAATTACAAAAAAAGACTGTATGTGCCTAACCAAAATGACATTAAAAACCCGAGTTAGATGAATTTCATAAAAGTCATTATGCTGGACACCCGGGGTATCAAAAGTTGATTACCGCACTCCGGAAGGAGTATTATTGGCAAGGTATGGAAAAGGATGTAACGGAATATTTGATGTGTTGTTTGGTATGCCAACAAGTTAAAGCAGAGCACCAGCACCCTGCCAGGTTATTGCATCCACTGCCAATCCCGGAGTTGAAATGGGAAACCATCTCTATGGAATTTATAACAGGATTACCCAAGTAAAAAAGAAATAACAATTCCATCATGGTGGTGGTGGACAAACTAAGAAAATCAGCTCATTTTATACCAATACAATCCACTTACAGAGCTATGCAGATTTCCCATATCTTTATGCAAAACATTTTTAGGCTACACGAGTTACCAAAAAACTATAATCTCTCACCGAGATGAAAAATTTACATTGGTCTTTTGGAGAACTCTATTTGGGGAACTAAGGACTCAACTGAATTTCAATACCGTTTATCATCCACAGACTAACAGACAAACGGAGCGGGTGAATCAAATTGCAGAAGACATGCTAAGGGCTTATGTTATGAAACAACCATCCAAGTCGGAAGATTATCTACACTTGGTTGATTTTGCGTACAAAAATGGCTATCATACATCCCTGCAGATGAGCCTGTTTGAAGTGTTGTACGAATGGAAATGCCGCACACCCGCAAGCTGCGGAGGGCCAGAGGACAGACTGATGTTGGGCCCAAAAATGCTTAAAGAAATTGAAGAGATGGTCAAGAAGGTGTGATCCAATTTAAAAGAAACCCAAGATAGGCAAAAGAACTTTGCCGACTGAAAGAGAAATTTTAAGGAATACCAAGTGGGATATCATGTGTATGTGAGAATTCAAGCTAAAAAGAGCACACTACAATGGAGTGGGTGCACCAAGCTAGCACCCCAGTTTTGTGGACCCTTACAGATCTTAGTGAGAGTTGGTCTCGTGGCATACCAGCTTGCTCTGCCAAGTCATATTCAGGTCCACAACGTCTTTCATGTGTCTGTATTAAAAAAAATGTCTTTATGATCCTAAGCATGTAATCAGCTGGTAGGATATACAAGTAAGAAAGTATCATAGGTAGACCAATCAGTTTTGTTGATTAAGGAAAAACTGACTTAAAGTATTGTGTGTTTCAGGTCGAGCAGAAGGAGAAATCTTGGTCGAGCTGTTGAATATACTCGATAAGAGAGAATTAATGCTGCGGAAATGAGCCATCACCCAGGTTAAAGTGCAATGGCAGCACTTTGGGCCCGATCAGGCCACCTAGGAGGACAAACAACTCATGTAAGAAGCCTATCCAGGACTATTTGAGGCCAGAAAACATTAGGACGATGTTTGATTTCAGGGGGGGAAGATGTGATGACCCTAGAAAGCTATAAATATTTTATTTACCGCAATAAGAACAAATTGAATAATTAGTGTTATTACCTGTTTGTATAATATTTTTATTTTATTGAAAATGAGTAATGATTTAAGTATTAGCAGATCTTGTAACTTCCGGAAGAAAAGAAGTTGAAAAGGAAGTTGTTGGAAAGAAAAACCCTAACTGCCTCCCCTGACTGGAAAAATGCTTCCAAAAGAAAAGGAAGTGGGGGGGGGGGGGAATTGCACTGTTATGATAGGTAGGAAGAGGGAAAATCGCTACATTTGGTGATGACCAGATAGCAAGAGCACACTGTGTGTGGGCAACTAGCAGGAGACAGGAAGTCTTGTGAGCAAGCTAGGGGGGAGATTTGGTCCCGAAAGACAATCTCATGGTCAGGATGTTTGACTAGCATCGATAACCATAGGTGACCTCTCTTACCAGAGAACTTTACTTTGAAGCAGTTCAGGTAAGAGATACTATCTGGAAGGAATTGAACCACTGCATAAATTAAATTTTGTATCTATTATTGTAATGAAATGATGTAGAGGAGTACCTAAGGCTGGTGCAAAAGTAGAAAATATAGAAGTAAGGTCTTGTTATACCTTTTATCTACCAATATCAGGAAAAACTTAAGTATAGAAAATCTTGTACAGAAGAAATAATTATCTGTCGGAGCAAGGGAGTTCTCCCTGTAAATTTGAAATATTTCTATTTGCAAAAAATACATTCTATTCAGTCCTGTTAATGTTGGAAAAATTAGTTAATTTAGATCTACTGTGGAAAATGATTTGTACATATGACTTAGTGCTTGTAACCTGATTATATGGAAATACTATAACATGAGAACTATATAGGTGAATTAATGCAGGAGAAATTTTCTATCACAACATTACCGTAAATCACAATTCTACACAAATATTTTTACATATAAAAGAAGAAGGTTAGCATATGAAAATGTAGGACCAGCTGGAACTTTTCACCTCTGTTGAAATTAAATGGAAAAATAGAATATTAGGACTTGATTAAATAGGCTGGGAATGTCGATTCCAGAGGAATGAAAGGACATTGAAGGGATTGACGTGGTAGGGGCATAAGAGCATAAACCCTAGCCAACCTGTCCAGGTCTTCCCGGGATTGGACTATCAAGAGAGTTCCAAAACCCTCCCAAAAAAAATGAAACCCATTTCTATTATTAATTCAGAACCCAGCCTTGAACTAATTAATGAAAGTTCTAGCTAAAATTGCAGAACAGAGATTTTGACACAAATTAAAAATTCCAAAACAATATCCAAAGAGAAAAACAATTCTCGACACTGATATGCTCAAACAGAAGGAGTTAAAGAAATCCTAAGTCGAGTCTTTCCACAACCGGTTCTAAGAGGATAAACCGGAAACTAAAAACAAAGAACGATATTATCATAGGCAAGCCAGTGAACAATAGAATAATCCTTTAATTATTAATCAAATCCAAAACATATTACCATATCGTGAACAAGTTTATACATCGAACCGGAATTTGGTCCTATAGCCGGAGGATACGAAGTCATATTAATAAAAACAAACAGCACAACTACAAGCCCAGAGAGCCGGTAAAGCTTGGGCAACAGTTCTTCATACCAGAAAGAGAAAATTTATTATCATGAACACAGAAATAACTTTAACCACAACGGCACTGCCCTAAACATGGGACACGCAGTCGATTAACAAAACCTTAGGTTTTAAAAGGGAAAAAGACCAAGTTCACACCTCAGAATAGCGATGATGTCTTCTTGATAATTTTAACCATTAATCCTTACATGTTCCACAACAAACCACAGGATTGAAATCGTAAAATACAGAGAGTTGTAGCTCAAGTCTCTAGTAGCCTAGGAGAGTTTCAACTCGGGCAAATTAGCCCAAGCCGGGGTAAAACTTACCCGGATTTTCTCAAGTAACAAAAGTTTGGGGTGAAACCCTCCTCCAGCACATTTGTTAATTCCCAAACTCGTAGCCGTGGTTCCTGCAAGGCAGTCAAGCCCAAAGACATTGATTAGCAACCATAAGGAAAATGCAAAGGCTAATAATTATCCATAAGGAAAAATAATAATGCTATCATTCATCTGTAAAAAAAAATACAGATAGTCACTTCATCGAACTCTTGCCTACTAGAGAAACACTTGCCTATAGGAAACCATGACCATGCTCTGAGGAAATTCCACGCATTGCAACTCTAAACTGGCAAGCTTGCAAGAGGTGATGTGGAACTGGAGCAGGCGCTGAAGAAGGATGGAGGAAAAATGAGACACTGCCGTCACAAGCGAAGAGGTGAAGAAACCCTGATGCAACTTAGCCGCTGGATGGAGATCCCGGGTCCTCCACTATTGATGAGACGTGAGGCCCAAGAGGAACAACTACAGTAAGGTGGCCCGCTCGTGCCATGTACCAAGACGGTGCAGAGCATTTAATAACAAACCACATAAAATTAATTCCAACGCAAGTTACACAGCGTGCAAGCGAGGAGACGAGTCAGTAAATGCATAAAAAAACAATAAGCAGTGTGGTTTAGAATTATCAGGGTATTGAATTCAATTAATGTAAACATTCATAACTACGACGCTTAAACCGAAAAATCTGCATTGACAACTGGAAAACTTAAATCAGAGAGCCCTTTTCCAAGATACGGATGTACTTATCGTGTTATCAAATATCAATAGAGTCGTGACTTTAAACTCAATTATGTAATGATGCAAATTCCAAGTATTAAAAGTCTTTTTTTTCATTATTATTATTATATGTATAGTGTGTATAATTTGGAGCTATGACATATTTTGGTTGCAATTAATGAAGTAATATAACATCAATTAACTTACCCAACACTCTATATAATGTATCTATAAAATTATGTTATTTAACATGGGCATTGAAATATTTTACTTATGATTGTCAGTAAAATATTTTGTTATAAATATCACATGTAAATGGGACATAGAATGAATTACACATAATGTAATATCAATACCACTATTTCTTGTCATGTGAAAAATGTACATTTATTCCATGTAGTAAAAAGTAAATTATATATACTATTTCTTGTCATGTGAAAAAATTACATTTATTCCTTGTAGTAAAAAGTAAATTACATATTTTTTAGTCATTGCATTTCTTCCTACTATATATATATTATATAAAGTTATATAAGATTAATGTGTAAATTGAAGTATTGTAATTATGGCTGACGTTAATTTCTTTTGTAATTACTATTTTTAATTTGTTAATTTAAACTATTTTACTATTTTTAAATGTAATATTACGTGACAACATATCTCCCATACTGAGCTGTAGAGCGCTTCTCGACACAATTAATTTAGATTTAATATAACTTAAAAATTCTATTTTTATAAAATTTAATTTATTTCTAAAGTTATGAGATTTTCAAACAATTTAAATTTAATATTTATTGCAATTCTTACCAATTTAAATTATAATTTTCTCTCTCTTAATATGAGGATAAATAAATGTAACATGATAAAGCTTCATGTGAAGTTACTTGTAGTTGGAGATTTCCTCTATTGGAAGTTCTCCCTTAAAGGGGCAAGTGAATTTTTTTCTAGTAATAAAGATATAACAATTTGATGCTATTTTGGTTCTTTATTTGCTACTGTACTAGTTTAAATTGAACTATTTTTAATAATAAACATGAGATAAATAATACAAAAGTGATAATAAATTGGATTTAAACGTTTGACAAATAATATATTTCATTATTTCTTAATGAACAACTCAAAAAATAGCATTCTTTCCACATACTTATCATGAGATAGTCACTAAAATTCATGTTTTCATATTTCTCCTAGCTAATATTACATCATGTTCACAATGATGAAAACATGTTTACTTTAAATAATTTAGTTATACACATAATCTAAATAGGAGACAAAAAATGCATTACCAAGTCTATTTGAAATTCAAACAAATGTCTCTTAATCACCATCACAAATTTGGGGCACTTAACATATTCCTATTTGAGAAGGGTTATGACCTTATATTCTTATTACCATATATAATGTACACAATTGGAAATACTTAGTTTTAAGTAATGTAAAAATGGTTCCATTGCAAAAAAGCGTGTAAAAACGTTGGTGAATCTTATGAATTACATTATAAAATTTCAACAAGACGAATAAAAAATAGTATAATTAACGAAATAATAACAAAAGAAACATACAACAATAGTATAAATGATGAAATAACACAAGTGCATATCACTCTTCATTGTCATCACCCTAATTATATTCCTCTCTTGGCATGATAACATTGTTGTTCTCAAAAATATGTTTTAATATGGATTCGTTTCTTAATACGAACCACCAATCTCTATCCAACACACCTGGGAAAAAAACCGGGTTTAGTGTTTTGGGAAAACATAAGGCTCCCTAGATTCATGCCACATCTTTCTAGAGTTGATAGATATCAACCCACTATTGAGATCTTCCTTTACATTATTCCGATCAAAGGTGTCCCACCACTTGCACTTAAAAATAACACATTGTAATGAAGAGAAGTCCACTTGAATGATCTCTTGTATCTTTCCAACGTAACCTAATGTACCCTGCATTTGGTTTTGATCATGGTGGCTAGAACGACTACATTGGTTGAACTCGAATTCCACTCCATAGTCTTGTTTCATTCATCCATAATCGACATCCTCTATGAAAAAATGACATCCATATGCCCACATAGATGGGAACAAATGCACCTATAAAAAAGTGAAAAAATCACAGTGTCATGTGTCTAATAACCTGAACATAATTAAAAATTATATATATATATGTGTGTGTGTGTGTGTGTGTGTGTGTGTGTGTGTGTGTGTTACAATTCAAAGATGAAATATGAAGTTAAAATTGTATAGAAAGAGAATATAATTACCAAGTTGTTGCACCTAATCCCTATGTTTAGCACATCCTCTTCAGCACATGGGTAATGACCAGATGCACCATATTTCTCTTTGACTTGATCAACAACCCAACTGTTAGGGCATATCATTGGCATATTTTCTTTTAAATGATCAGGATAAGGCACACTTCTACCATTCGACTGATTGAATTCCTATCACTGTACCATTTCCTCCTCTTCTCTTTGTACAATGAGACCCATGGTTATGTCGCTGCCATATTGTAAAGAATGAATTTGTTGACGGCTTCAATTTATGAATTCGTTGTTGATCAAATCAAGCTTATATATCTATATATATATATATATATATATATATATATATATATATATAATAATATATATATATAATATATATATAATATAATATATATATATTATATATATATATATTATATAATATATAATATATATTATATATATATCAGACCAGAATATGCATTAACATGAAGTTCGGTGTGAATAGTTACTATGTAGTAATTTGAAAAATGATAAGCATGCACTTACTCTTTATTATGTGCCTCTTTCCATTTGTTTCGAGAAGCTCCCCTTCTCTTTTTCTTCATCCCTTTCATCATCCCAAATCACCACACATGGTGTGTTGTCGATCTAATTGATGTACTCATTGGCCTAGTAGAAAGACTCATATAATATATGCCCCTCTTTCATAGACCCCTCAGGTTTTACCCTTTGTCGAAAAAAACCTTTCAATTTCTTCATGTACCTCTCTAAGAAGAACATTCAACGACAAGAAATGACCCCAACTAATTCAGCCTCATCTACTAGGTGAATTAGAAGATAAACTTGCAAGTCCATGAAATGCATCGGAAACTCCTTCTCAAACATACAAACAATCTCATCTATCTCTTGATATCGCAGTGGAATGCTAGCCATATGAATCTCCTTGATGTGATCCAATGTACAAATGAAGATAATTTAGATATGACACATCGTTGGTCTTGGGGGAAGTCATGGTTCATACACCCATGCACGAGCAGTGGATAATGACACTACACAGTAAATAGTACATTATACAAAAATTAATTATAAAATATCCCATTACATAAATATAAAAAAAATAAAATCATGTTTTTGACATACGTACTCTTAAAAGGTTAAAATTCTCATGTGATTCAACCCTGACAAACGATCTTCCACAGGGAAGAAACAACGTATTGAAGATCCATATAACGAAGACACCCTCACAATCATTATAACTTCCTTTTCCAAAGAAATATCATCTTTATTTAAAATCCATGGGACGTCACCTCTTTGAAAGACCATGACGAACAAGCCTCTCCTCTAGTTTATTGTCTTGGCTAATGTTTCTTTTTAGTTTTTGAAGAAATAAGATCTCTCATAATAGCCAATGTGTCACTTTCTTTTGATGATATGTGCCTCCATAAAGAAGATGAAACATTTTTAAATATATGCATGGGATCTAGTAAGTGGGAAATCTTAAGATGCTCCCAATATGGGAGATCATAAAAGGCAAATTTCCTTTTCATCCCAATGGGCAATTTCTCAACATAGGTGTCAAAGAATTTTGGATTATCGAACATAGGCTCCCCATTTGAATTGAACATTTATGAAAACTCCTTCTCCTTCTCTCTCACATATGATCTAAGCCATTCAGTTGGTGTCATTATTGGAGGCCTTTGGGTTCTCTCTATTTTAACATTGAAAGCGAATGTTTCTCTTCTATAAGAGTTTTCTTCTGGGAGGAATACCTTGAAGCATTCATACACTGGATTCCATAGGTGGTCGTACCACCTAGCCTTCAGAGAAGGTCCACAAAATTTACATCTATGATATCCTTTTGTTACAAGACCTTCGAAATTATTGTATAAATGCCAACATGTTAGCGACAATAAAGATCTGAACAATTGAAGTCAATTAAATTAATATGCGAAACAATATTGTTACTAAACAAATCAATAAAAATGTAATTTATCAGATAAGGCTAGATAATCATGTACGATGTAAGCACATATGCCATCCAACATAAAACTCCTTTCTGTTGCGATGGGTCTTGATACATGATACACTTGTATCCCTTCCCATACTTCCTTCAATTCATATATCAATGGTTGTAAGTAGACATCCATATTCTTCACTTGTCTTCTACTAGGAACTATGAGAGCCAACATAACATGTTGATTCTTCACAGACAACCATGGGGGGATATTTTTATTGATCACTACTACAAGCCAAACATAATAGTTGGTATTTTGGAGGGAATGTGGGTTAACGACGTCCATGGCTATGCTGATTTGTAGACTTCGTACTTCATCCTTGAATTTTTCACGCCATGTATCCTCTATATGCTTCATGGCTATTGAATCTGTTGGGATTCACATAACTCCTAACTCACATTACGAGAATTTTGAGGCCTAAAATGGACCTCTAAGAAAATGTACAACCAATATAAATTTTATAAAGAACCAATAGATTCAAGATGATGATGTCAACCATGGGGATGATTCACCATTTTTGGAGTAAAAATAAAAAGATTAAAATAAAATAAAATAATAAAACTACTTTTTCAACTTCTCTCCCTAAGGTTTTACTCAAATTTCAAGTGGGATTACTCATTGAATGAAAAAAATAATTTCTCCTCAAAGGAGTACCCATGTTGCATACTTTTGATGAACTCTGCTACACGAAAAAGTAGAAATACATTAATAAACATGATTGAAATCACATTTTTCATGTATTTCTCATTTTTCCTGTAGTAGGGTCCATCAAAAGTATGCAACATAGATACTCCTTGGATAAGGAATCAAATTCTGCATCCAATGAGTGTTGCCACTCGAAATTTGAGTAAATCCATGGGGAGATAAGTTGAAAATACGAGTTGAAAAAATAGTTTTTTCTTTTTCCCTCTAAAATTTGATGATATAATCTAATATTATTTTATTATTTCCACTATTATTTTATAATTTCCTCAAGAGACCCATTTTAGACCTCAAAATTCCCCTAATGTTTCTGTGTGAGACATGTCATCCTTGCAACATAGTTAATTCTTTGCAACGAAAGAATGTTTGAATCTTTGGGATTATAGGCAGTTCCACAATATATTATGAGGAGGACCATGTGATTTACCCGTTCTTTTTGAATTACGGTACATGTCATGCCCACATTTCAGACATATTTCTTTGTCTACATATTCTCCTTTATATAGAATACAATCATTCAAACAATCATGATATGATGTGTAATCAACACCCAACATTTTCAACAACTGCTTTGCCTCTTCTCAGCTACCTGAGAAGGCATTATCACTCGGAAGAACCTTATATTTGAATATCCTGCAGTTGGTGGGGAATATAATTGTATAATGTTAATATTTAACATTCGTAAAATCAATCATTTTTAAATTTGACTGTGTGACAAAATATAGGGAAATTGATCGATCATGCAAGTAAATTACCTCAATATTTCCAAGGAACATGCATTCGACATGCCAAACTTTGCTTTCACATTTTACAACAACATTGTTGTCCCCAGTTGAGTAGACTTTGACTTTCCACTAGGTCCAAAGAGAGGGGTGGTGGAAGTAGATTTCAGGATTTTGAATAAGGTACCAGTGATATGAACATCATCCTCTATCTCATCGTTCTGGAATGCATCTAACAACATTTCCTCCATGGTAGTCGTATCCCATAAATATTCATCCACACTAGCCTCCATTTGATTGCCTCCATTGCCAAATTGTGTTGAAGAACTACTATTATTGTAGTCATTCCTAATTGGTGAATCTGGAAGTAGAGGAATTTTAATAGGTGGTTAATTCAATTATTATTTGTATGCTTCCTCTCCAATTATTTCCCTTAATGAAATCTTCTCTTGAGATGAAATTGTAGCGGGGTGCTCCAGAAGATGGTAGGTGGGTTTTTGATCATCAATAGAATCCTAATTTCAAAAGATATTGAACATCACTAGTACAATATCAATGATATTAGTAAGCACATCAATGCAATTGGTTTGCTGAAATTACATTATACCAAACAATTATTACTATCGTTGATCCAAGATTGCAGCTGGAAGATGTCATGTTAAAATTAACAGGGTGAAGAGGTTGTCCATTTTCATCTACCAATTGCTTGCGATATGCTACTCCCAATAAGAGCTTCCGACATTTTTGAGATTATGGAGTAATATTTTCTGCATCTGAACTCGATTCTGAATCAAGGTCTTGCAAATTTGGATACATTTTCATTCAAATTGACATGGATTAAAAAATAAAATAGATAATCAAAATAAAAATAAAATATGAACTTACTGGAGATGGAAAGGGAGAACGTTGTGAAATAATTTGATCAACAATATGGAATGAGTTGGAATTTGAAGAATTGACCATTTGATATTATTGAGATTTTTTTTGCTACATTTGAGAAAAATCAGAAATAAAAATTTGTGTGCATATCCAAAATTAATCTCAACAACCATATAACCACAATTTGAATTTCAATATAGTTTTCAAACCATTTTTGAAGAATAAGGCGATTTTAGGTGTTGAATGTATACTATTAACTATTGTAATTCATGTGGATGCATCCTAAAGGATAATTTGATATTAATATGTCATTTTATGTGAAATTAAATGAATTCGTGCACTTATCAAAACAAAGCGCACCAATGCGTTTAAAAAATTAACAACATTGGGGCATTCAAATAATACCCAAACTGGTTTCTGACATTCTGAGAAAAAAATATGTTATCATATCAGTGCTCTTCTACAAAAACACACTAATGCGTTTCAAAATAAAGTGTCACTATGCACTTATTTTCCGATTTAAAAAAATAAAAACTAATTCAACCAAATCGATGCTCTTATAACAAATAGAACACTGATGCTTTTAAATAGAAACTACACCGTTGTATTAAAAAAATTAATCGCACTGTTTTGGGTTTTCGAAAAAATAAAATAAAATTGTACCATGTCAGTTCGTTGAAAAAATTTGTTGCCCCGAAAATGTCAAAGCTCTTTTTTTATAGTCGCACGGGTGCGCTTGATTATCGAACACACCAATGCGCAAGGAAATTGAAAAAAAAATGTGATTCACTCATAAACTTGCATAGTAAAAAAATTGAAATTTTATTGTTTATTTTACTAATTAAAAATTTTGTAATTTTTGTTAGGGTTTAATTAAAAGAGAGATCATTTGCAAGAGAATCATACTGAGAGCACTATGGAGCTGAAAAATATTTTGGATTGGCCGAAATATCAGAAGTTGAAAGGTATGGTGATTCACTCAAAACCCTAGAGAGCGAAAATCTTAAATTTTACTGTTAAAATATTTTACAATTTCTGTTAGATTTATTCAAAATTCAAAAAAAAAACCTATATAATAAAAAACTTACCATAGATTTTACTAGCAATTTTTTTTAAGATCTGCTTTCCTATTTAAATTTAATTAAAATTCAAACAATAAACAAAAAAAATCAATACTTACCTTAAACCTTTGCTTCTTTCTGCAAAATTTCATGTAAGGGTTTAACTTCCTTTACCACTTCACAATTAGGGTTTTGCAATTTAGGGATTTCAGATTTAATGGGTTTGTGTACTTACTATATATAAGGCATTTGACATGTAACGTAGGGGAATCAATTATTGAATTATATCCAAACCCTATCAGCCCTCTCAATTTTTTTTAAATGACTATAAGTTCTGCAGTGCACCCTTTATAATATAGCACACCATTCTCCCATGTGTAATACAACACACCGACATATTATAACACTCTCTATTCTATCCACTATGTTAATTGTTTCTCCCGCTATAATATAACACACCAACACACCTCTTCCAAATAACATTGTTAAATCATTTCGATGCATTTATCTTTACAAATCACACCGTAATAATTTAAAATTATTTTTAAAAAATAATTTTCCATGATGATACTAAACAATTAAATGCCCAATGTGCTTAATGTTCTAAATGTACTGATGCATTTATTTAAATAAACACATCAGTTACTAGAGATTTTCTTTTCTGAAAATTATTTGATTTATTTGTAGAATATATTTAATGGATTCTATATTGAATGCTTGAGGTTGTATATTGATAAAAAAATGTCTCAAAAGGTCTTAAGTAAAAATACTGATCAACACAATAATAACACAAAAAAAGTAGAGAATGCAATTTCTTTGTAAATTATTTACAAAATTAATATGTTTGAGCTATATGTAAGTTTAACTAATATGCATTGGTTGGTGTATGTCATGCGGAGTCACAAAATGAGCAAGATAAGATTAGATAGAGAAGGAATGACCTGTTATAGAGTTTTCCTCCTCTATCTAAAACTTTCCTCACCTATATGGATTCATTATTTAATAATATAAGATTATTTCTAATTTAACTGCAAAAGAGCATAAAAGTCTGATAGAAAAATAACAGAATGATGAAGTAGGTGAATGAAAAAATACTATTCAATATGCTTCTTTTTTTTTGAATTTCATTAATAATATATTTAAGAATATTAGATAACATGTTTCAAATATTCTTTTGATTCATATATTTTTAATGTTCTACAGGGAGCAACAACGAAGGAAACTATCAATGTCGTTCTAAGAAAACAGAAATTATAGGAGTCATCTCAACAACAATGTGCTTCAAATGTATGTAATCACGATTGACTTGTACATATAAAAAAATAATTTAACATTAAATGTTAAATTTCAAGTATTTTTTTGTACAAAAGAAAACAATATGGAACTCATTCAACACATAAAACAGGACGACACAGAAGAAAATGGTTGATTTCAAAGTTTGTGAGTAATTTTTAATATTTCCTTACAACAACTCAAGGTTTCATTTTTGTATATTTTAAGTTGTTTTACAACAACCATCCTTGAATTCCTCAAATAGGTGCTAACATACAAAGAAGAGTCATCAGAAGAATTGGTTGACATTGGGTTAAAAAATGGTTGTGAGTATATGTTGGCATATCATAAATTAATGGTGGAATTTGTAAGTATCTATGTTGTTTTACTTCTCTGAGTTTATAATTAATAGAACAAAAAATTCCTTTATATTAAATCTATGATTTATAATGGGGTTTAAAACATGCAAGAAACAAAGTATGGAACTATGCCAATAGAAGATTTATTGCAACAAGGCATGAGACTTGGTTTTGAAAACATGTGCACAGTTTCTGAGTCACTTCTTGCTATGGTACATTGTTATTTGATTTACATTGATGTATACTATTTATTTCAATTTTTATTATTCTCACCATTGTAGATACATTCACTACACTTTATTTTTATGTTTGTAGATGGAACATGAACAAGAAGAGGAAAACAATCGTTGTAGTCAACAAAACATTTGTCCAAATAATTCAATTCATGGAAGTAGCTCGAGCACTAAAAGAAGTTCTAGCTAAGAATGCTAATCTATTTGGATATCAATGCAAACTATTGTATTTTTTGAAATAATTGCCTATGAAAATCAAACATTTTGTTTAATGTAATGGACATAGTGTCCTAATTGAAAGACAAGGGGTTACCAATAACAATCTCATTTTGTATGACAAAGAGCCTCTTATTGATATATAGTAAAATACATTTTAATTTATTCTATTGTGTTATCCAATGTTGTTGTGAAATGTTACACCATTGATTAAATATATGGATGATCAAATATTATAATGGATAGGTATGAAATATGATAATATAACAAATTAATCCAAACATCAAATATAAATGCACTAATCAAATTTTAATTTATATGAATATTGTTATAAGATATATGTCAATTTTTTAATGAATAATGGATTTAAAAAATTACAATAATTGCATTGTCACAGATTGATGTTTTCAAAAAGGAGAAAATATCATTCAAAAAATCAGTGTGTCTATAACATAAAAAAGTATTGGTGCATTGTGTTATATAAAAGCACCGTGACGACATCCTTCTGCATGCCAGGTTCCTTTTAAGAAAATCATAGCGCCAATGTGTTTATCACTTCAAGCACCGATCATGTTAGAGATTAATGCCCCGATACATTGTAATTCTTAATGCATAAGTTCTTTCATATAACTAACTCCCCGGTCCTACAAAACATTATTTATAGCCCAATGTTTTATGAAAACTAGCAACGTCGGTACTTTTGTATAACTAACACACCGAGGCATTTGTACAAACGATATGCAATGGCACTACAAGTTTAAAAAAAGCACCAGTACAATAATCATTTTTTGCGTGCCCCGGTGTCATTCCTTAGAAGAATGCCTCAAGTATTTTTTATTTCTTAGCACCGGTGTGGTATATATTACATAATGATATTATGTGTTCAACGCATCAATGCTTTCAGTTATGTATGTCACCCGATGCTTTTATGTATGTAGCACACTGGTGCTACTTGTTTCATTAAGCGCACCACAAAAAAACATCTTCTATAACCTCCGACCACCTAGATTTTTTCATTTGTCATGAAGTTATGTTAAAACCTCCACTAAAACATCCGTTATCCCCTATAGATGTTTTAGCGGATGTTTTTTTGACAAAATTTTCCAATTTTATAATACTAAAAACCTCTATTATAACCTCCAGTAGAAGTTATTTTCCTTGTAGTGAAGACCAAGTCGACCTGGAAGCTAAGAAGTCAACCTCATTATGGCATGTTGTCATCCTTGGAAGCCTATATATAGGAGGGAACTCGACCACTTATGGAAAATCACTCACTACTCAGCATCCAAGTGAAGGAAAAGCAAGAGAAAGGCAAGCATAGAAGGATAGAAGGATGAAGGACAAAGTGTTTGGGTTATTCGTCTCTCTCTCTCTCTCACGTGTGAAAGGGAGGCTAGGGTTTTGCAGCTGCAAGTTGAGGAAGTTGTAGAAAGAAGGTCAAAGAAAGGTCTATTAGGTCATTCACAAGCCCTAGAAGGAGAAGAAACCCAAGCGAAGGTCAAAGGAAGCCTTGGAAGCCCTAGAATTGCTCACATGTATGGAAGCAATAATTGTTATAGGGGCAAAAAATTTATGACTTGCAGTAGAGCTCAAAATTTTGTAGTTGGGGGTCGAAGTTATGCAGTTAGAGAGATTTGAACGGGTTTGAATTAGATAGAAGGAGCACATCATCAAGAAGCCCCGACTTAGTCTTGGAAGGGTATTGGTCTTGGTATAGAGGTCTTGGAATTCGTCATTAGAAAAATCTATAAGAAGAGAAGATATTTGTGGGTTTTTCTCTTAAGTGAAGAGGTTTTGGCCCTAGCTTGTAGCTTACATCATGTGTTCTTGTGTATTGTTGATCGCTATTTGATGATAATAATAACATAATAATAAAAGAAGAAGCTAATAATCAAGACAAAGTAAAAATACATCACAAGAAATTATCAAGTTGAAGAGAAATCATCCTAATTGTAGTACTATATATTTCTCAACAGCTATCAAAAGAATAAATATTAATTATTTTTGAGTCAAAATTTTTCAATATTGACCTCCAAGACCAAGTCGGCCCTGCCAGTCCAAATCAGGCAAGAAGAGGTTATTCAACCCCTTGAAATGGGTATAAATACAATTTATTTCAACCTCATTAGTAACCCTTATCACAAGAAATTTTATCTACAATAAAAGAGCACGAAATTCAAGGAAGAAGCCAAGAAAGTCGAAGGAGAGGGACGTTGAAGCAAGGAGGAAGGAAAATCAAAGTTTTGAGCTAGTTTATGGACTATTTTATATCACACATGCAAAATTTTGAGATTCTACAGGGGCACGAAGTTGTAGACTTATTGCAAATCTGAAATTTAGATGTTGGGAGCCAAAATTCTGAGTTTGCAGCAGTTCTAGAAGGCTTTGACCCTTGTTGACTTGGTTTGACTTTGACTAGTTGGAAGGATTTTTGTTGGAAGGCTAACTTGGTGCTTGGAGGAGGGCTTAATATAAGGTTTTTGGTCTTTTATTGATCATTTAAAGATATTTCCATAAGAAGAGAAGGATTTTGACTGGGTTTCCCCCTAAGAGGGTTTTTCCCTGGATGAGAGCCTACATCTTATGTTCATTATTTTTGTGATCTTCATTGTTTTATGGTTTTGGTAATTGTTTGATGAAGAGAACATAATAAGAACAATAAGTAGAAGTTAATATAATATCAAAAGAAAATTTCAAGTAAGAGAAGTCACCCTAAGTGCTTCCATATAGATTTATCAACATAAGGAACACTTGTGATTGCAAATGCATACTCCACACCATTTGAACCTGTCTGTGCACTTTGCAACTGCCCAATGTCATCATCTGCAATGATAGAAGATATGCCAATATTTTGTATTAAATTCAAACATAAAACCCCTTTCTTCTTTTTGCGTTGTATCAACTGCATTATAAGAACTCTTGATAATGACACATTGCGATGTTTCCTTAGAAACATACTAGTTCTAAAGCAACTAATGCCTGCATTAGCTCAAATGTCTTACCAATAATATCTGTAGAAAAAAACAACAACAATTTATATGTTACACAATCTCCATATTCATGGTCTTTTCACTCTAAATGGAGACATTGAGATTCTAGATGCCGACAACAACAACAAGAAAAACAAAGTTAGCCAAAGCTTCAACTAGCAAGTTTGTCTTGTCTCCTTAGGTAACATCCTCATTCTTTGACCTTTAGTTTTTAGTCATATAACAAAATTCTTCAGTTTTCTATTTATGCAACCATAATAAGCATTTGTATTAGTTTTCTTCTTGTAGGGTCGGTCATAGTTCATAAACAAGACTCCATAATATCACAGATTTTAAGAGCCCAATACTGAAAGGAAAATAAACATGATAGTGAACAATTCCAATTTTTTTGTTTCAAATTTGATAAAAAATACAAATGTTTTTTTTTTTTTTATACTATGTCAATAAAAAAGATTTATTCTTTCTAGATAGTGATATTACTATAAAAGCCCCAAGGGTTAGCTCAGTTGGTCAAAAACCGTGCCTCGCCATCAGGAGGTCACAAGGTCGAATCTACCCGAAGCCCTTGGGGTTAGGTCTTGCAGTAGGCCGAGGGGCGATTTAGCCTAGCTATCACCCAAATTTCTCCATGGACGTAGCGATCACTCACTGACCAGGGTGCTCGTGAACCACATGCAAAAAAAATGATATTACTATAACAACATTTTTAACTTTTTAATTGCATATATGTTTTGAAAATTTCTACTTTCAATTCAGTGTCTGTAACAATAGCTGTCTGGAATTTTTTGTTTTTTGTTATGCTTTATTAAAAAGGTTTTTATATATTGGAATATTATCTAGTAAGAAAACAAGGTTGATGCTTAATGTTCTGTGTTGCTTAGTTTAATTATTGATTTTTATCTAATATTTGAAGGTTTTCATTTGCAGTTAATCTTGTGCCATATCGTCAAGATTTTGTGCAAGACAAACAACTTGGTAATTCAAATAGTTTTAAAGAGGCACACAATCTTGAGACTTATCTTCATCATCTTTTCTATAATGAATAAAATGTAAATTAGCAACAATTGTACCTTCCCTAAACTTGGGTGCATAATTTCCTAAATGCAAATTTCTCTCGGGTAATGGATTTATTTCTTGGCTTGTAGTGAACTCCTTTTCTCTAGGTAAAGGATGTATATGAAATTTAATTTCTTGTGGAGTTATAATTTGCAGGAATTCATCACATTTTATATTGGCCAATGAGTTCTTCTGTTGATTTTGAGGAACATTGTTCATAGGAAGTACAAGGCTTTGATGAAGTATTTATAGTGTAGGCCAAACAATATTTTACAAGTCAACTTTTTGAATTCATGAAGGGTCAAATGAATTTGGAAATATGAGTTGGTAGAAGTAATACCATATCTATAAGACATGGGTCAAGTAATTATTTGTTTATCTAGATGCATTCCATTATTACTCATTGATCTCTATAGTTTTAGTACAACACCCTTCCATTAGGGGAATTTTGAGGTAAAAAATGAGTCCCAAAGCAGAAAAAGCACTTATAAAATTAACTTTAAAAGAACTAATAGGTTTCAAGATATGATGTCATCTCCAAGGATAAATACTTTGGAGGGAATAGAAGAAAATTATTTTTTTATTGTATTTTTTTCTTATCTCCTTGTATGTTTACTCAAATGTCAAATGTAGAAACTCATTGGATACATAATTAAATTTCACATCCAACGAGTACCCACTTTGCATACTTTTGAGTAGATCCACTTTGATCCTTCTAGTAGTACACCTCCTCATTAGTCGCCTCATGATGAGATGCCAGAGCTAGATGATGTGCCTTATATTTCTCCTCACAAAGAAGACCAACCATCTCCTCATCCAACTCAGAGTTTGGCAGACAACGTTGAGGGAATTTTGTAAAGCATGCGATGTTTGTCAAAGGACGGGCAAGCATTCACGAAGAGATGAACTGCCCTTAAACCCTCAGGTTTAGCTACAAGTATTTGACAAATGGGCAATTGACTTTGTAGGTATCATACAACCACCAAGAAGGAAGATAAGTGTGTGGTAGATTATTACTGCAACGTAGTACTTAACTAGATGGGCAGAAGCACAGTTGGTGAAAGATTATACTGCTACTACCGCTGCGAAGTTCTTGTTTGAATACATCTTAACGTGGTTTGGGTTCCCTAAGGTATTGATGAGTAATAGGGGTACGCATTTCCTGAATGAAACAATCAGCATGATGCTCGAAGAGTTCTAAGTGTACCATCAAAATAGTATGCCCTATCATCCCCAAGCCAATGGTACAGTGGAAGCATTCAATAAGATTCTGGAGAATGCATTGCCAAAGGTTTGTAACGTGAAGCGAAACAATTCAGATGTACGCATCTCGACAGTTCTATGCACATACAGGATGGCGTCCAAGAAGTTGACAGGAAAAACTCCGTTTATGTTGGTCTATGGGACCGAGGCGGTGATCCAATGGAATATAATTTTCCAAGCTCAGGCATTACGGCTTTGACAGAGATGAAAGATTGTGAGACCGTGGAGGAACGACTCGTGTAGTTGATGGAATTGGAAGAAAACCAGTTTCTTGCAAGATTTCACCAACAAGTGCAAAAGGAACGTGAGAAAGCCTGGCATGATAGGCATATTAAGTTGTGCACTTTCAAGGTGAACGATTTGGTTTTTCTCTATGACAGTAAGTTCGCAAAGTTTCTTGGAAAATTCAAAATGCATTGGTTAGGCTCGTATGTTATTAAGGAAATCACGGATGGTGGCACAGTTTAGCTCACGAAGCTGAATGGTGAATTGTTTCCAGGTAGGGTGAATGGAATCCGGTTGAAGTTGTATACAGGGGATCTTGCCCCTACGCAATGACTATATGGTTGTAGGTCTATAAGGGAGAGTGTGACTATAAAATACACTGCCCAAAGAAAAGGAGAACGATGTAAGGAGGTTTCACAACAAACACAATAGGTATAAGGGAGAGCGTGACTATAAAATACACTACCCAAAGAAAAGGAGAACGATGTAAGGAGGTTTCACGACGAACGCAAGAGGTATAACAGAAGAAGGTGTGACAGAAGAAGCTGTAATGGATGAGTTGCGCCATGGGGGTTGGTGTCGCACAATCAAGTCCAAAAGTAACCATTGAAGTCACTGTTCATGATTGGATAGAAAAAATCTCGTTAGGAGGAGCGGGTAGGCGACATTTATGGCGAAAATATTTGGATATATGTCGCCAAAGATGCATTTATGATCAGAAAATGGAGAAAATTGTCGGATTTGAATTCGAAATCATCTATAAATCTGGCATGTTGGTTTGCCAAAGAGTACTTTTCTTTCTGAAATATTGGTATGAGACCTCTTGTTTTCAATCTATGAATCGACAAACCTGGGAGGATTTAGTTTCAAGCCCAACATTTGTGAAACTACCTGAGTGGAACCAGAAGCTTATCCTTGAACAAATGTCGGAGCCAGTAAGTTCTGAAGTCGTTATCTCTCAAGTGGAAGCCCCTGAAGTTGCATCAATGTAATCCATGCCTACGACGCCGCAGTCGCCTAGGCTGAAGCAATTTGCTGCTAAGGAGAAGTAGAAGAAACCACAACCTGTACTGGTGTGGCAATCACCAAGGAAGAACCTCGCAGAGGTTCGACAGAAAGAGAGGAAGGATAAGGCAAAGTAGCCAGAGGAACCCGTGGATTTGGACGCAGAAGAACTCCGTGATGGAGTTGAGGAATTGGATGCTAATGAGGGCGAGCCTATCAATAGGCTCCCGACATATATCCCTCCATGGAAAGGGAAAGCAAAGGTAACCAAGGACCCAGATTCAGGCAAGTTCATGATCTCTACGCCATTACTACCGGAAGAAGTGCCATTTGAAGGCACGCTCTTAGCGTGTATCCTTGTGTTAAAACTGGAGCATTGAGATCTCGCTGATCATGAAAAATTTCTGCATTTGGCCACCAATAAGTACATGACCAAGATTTGCTATGGAGAGACTGGGATCACAAGGCTGGAACCGGTGAAATGGATAAAAGGCATTTACCAAGCCGGATTGCTACATATGCTGTGTGTGCCACACTTTGACAAGCCAATTATCAATACTATTTGTGTGGGTCAATTTCTCACGCTGGTGCACGATGGGTGTTTGTGGTTAGGCAAACCCATCCCCATAATAGACATGCTGATCCATAGAATTACAAATTTGACCTATAAAGGGGCAGATCCAGATAAGGAATTTGGAGGAAAAATCAAGGAGAAGGAACTTGCAGATAAAAGGAAAATTAAGAATGGACTAGTCAAGAAGTCGCACGGATACTATATCTGCTCTATTGTAGACCTAGTGGTGCAGTTTTCCGCTCAAATTTTGGCCAGGAAGGTCATGAGAAAATGTTGCATGGATGAGGTTCCGGTGCTAGTAATTTCATTAGTTGCACAGTGTGCAAAGGGGGTGTAGTACAACTGGGCGCAGTACCTCTGCAAGGAACTTTTGGCAAATTGTCGCAAAGAACAGGAGGAAAGCAAGGCATTTCACTATGCCTGGCTCCTATTGTTGATTGTACTTGTTGCATTACGACTTCCAGAGGATATGCAGTTCCCTCACGGGATGAGAATTTACCAGAGGCAACGAAGGAACCAAAGAGGATCACAGAGTCAAAAGTCTTCTCGATACTGGTCGAGATGGACCTCCACACAGTGATAAGTCAGAGGCCAAGGTTGTCTCCAACCTTGTTTGAGCAGTTGTGGGTCTTCTCGGAATTTAAGGCCGATTTTCATAATGTATCCATCTGCGCAAGCATTAGGGGATTTTTGAGGTCTAAAGTGGGGCTCCTAAGAAAAATGTTCAACTAAAATAAACTTTATACGAACCAATAGGATTCAAGATGATGATGTCAACCATGGGGATGATTCACAATTTTTGGAGTAATAAGGTACAAAGATTAAAAAATAATAAAATAATTAAACTACTTTTTCAACTCGTATTTTCAAATTATCTCCTTAATTTTTTACTCAAATTTTCGAGAGGGAGTACTCGTTGGATGCAAAATTTAATTCCTTATTCAAGGAGTACCTATGTTACATACTTTCGACGGACCCTACTACATGAAAATGTTAGAAAATTATATATTATGGAGCAATGGAACACATAAAATATTTAATAAATATAAACACAGAAAACGCATAAAACAAGAGAGACACAGATATACGTGGTTCACCAAATTTGGGGTACGTCCACGGAGAAACAACCGGTCCTTCCTTTTATATTATCCAGTAAACTGAAGAGATACAACCTACTGCAAATCCGCTGTAACACCCTCTTCGCTCTCAATCTCCTCCCTCTTTCTCTCTCAGGATATAGATCTACATAGATGCAATACAATTCCCTCATATATAGTGAGGGGTTGCCTTCTAGGGCAAAAAAACCCTAAATTAAACATAACTTCTACCATCAGATCTCCGCCTAATGAACGGTCCATATTGACTAGAAATTACTATATTTTACAAGGCAATTTTACATATATTCTTAGCTTTGGGAGCGCTACCCCCGAAACCCCCCGC